>JACXGJ010003417.1:0-28523 GCA_016801105.1 Esox niger
TGTGGTGGGTAGTTAGCTCGATGTGTGTGGTGGGTAGTTAGCTCGATGTGTGTGGTGGGTACTTAGCTCGATGTGTGTGGTGGGTAGTTTTTGAATTTGATATGAATTTGTATGCATCCCCATACCATCACTGATGCTAGCTTTTGAACTGTGTGCTGATAACAAGCCAGATGGTCTCGCTCTTCTTTAATTTGGTGGATGCGGCGTCCATGATTAACAAAAATAATTTCACGTTTTGATTCATCAGAACACAGGACAGTTTTCCACTTTGCCTCAGTCCATGTTAGATGAGTTTTGGCCCAGAGAAGGCAGCATGTATATATATGGATTCTTCTTTGCATGGTTGAGATTTAACTTGCATTTGTGGATGCAGCGATGTACTGTGCTTATAGACGATGGTTTTTGGAAGTGTTCCTAAGCTCATACATTGATGTTCACTATAGAATCGTTTTAGTTTTTAATGCAATGCTGGCTCAGGTCCCGAAGATCTCGGCCATTCAATATTGGTTTTTGGCCTTATCCCTTGCGTACAGAGATTTCTCAGGAATGTCTGAATATTTTAATGATGTAATTTACCCTACATGAGATCCCCAAACTCTTTGCAATTTTACACTGAGAAACATTATTCCTTAATTGATATACTATTTGACCTCGCAGTCTTTCACAGAGGTGTGAACCCCTCCCAATCCGTAATTCTGACAGTCCCATCCTCTCTGGAATGATCTATTAATACCCAATCATGTTACAGATCTGTTGCCAGTTGACTTAATTATTTGTTTGACAGTCCACCAGGTTTAGTTTTTTATCATAACAAAACCTTTCCAGACTTTTGTTGCCTCTGTCACATTTTTTTAAACATGTTGCTGGCATCAAATTCAGAGTGGGCAAATATTTTTCAAGAAACAATAAAACATCTCAGTTTCAACATTTGATATGCTCTTTGTACTATTTTCTATTGAATAAAAGGTTTAAATGCTTTGCACCTCATTTCATTCTGATTTCAATGACATTTTACCAAGTGTCAAACAGGGTTGTAGTTTTACCACTCTTGTCATGCTTGTCACGGTGCTGTCGGTAGCTATATGTGAATGCCTGTGTGTACCTGCTTGTGTAGTAGAGATGTCGCAGGCAATAAAGCTGACTCCAGGGGGCACAGCTGGCCCTATTCACAACCAATCTCCGATTCCACTTCAGGGCCACCCGCCACTATGCGTCATGTCATTATATGCAGATTTTTAAGTCAAGCTGATTCCCCAATTATGACTGACTGACAAAACTGTTGAGTCAAAAGTAATGTGGATGGGACTGTATGTGTCCATACATTCAAGGCTATATCATCAGTTATAGATATATACTAATAAACATTACTAATCTCTTATATAAACAGAGTACAGTTTCAAGGCTATTTTCTTAGTTTCCATATTATGGAATGATAGTGAAGTCATCAAGACTATGAAATGACACTTATGGAATCATGTTGCAACCAAAAAGTGTTAAACAGATCAAAATATCTTTCATATTGTATTCTTCAAAGTATACACCCTTTGCCTTGATGACAGCTTTGTCTACTCTTTGCATTCTTTTAACCAGCTTCATGAGGTAGTCACCTGGAAGGGTTTCAGCAGGCCACATCTAGCAAGAATGTTTTTTAGATCCATGCACAGAAGGTCTACAAAAGAGGAAGGATGTTTTCTAAGTCATTATATAATTCAGGGGGCAGACCCTGTGCAGTTTACTGTTCCTTCTGGCTAAATGGTTTCAATATTACATTTTAGTGAAGATGCTCTAAATGCTAGATGATTATTTGGGGGCATTTGTGCCCTGTCCTGGAAAAAATGTATATCTAGTGGAACTACATGCCAAAGGCAAATCTGCCTGCTTACAGTAAATGCAGTGTTTTTTCATTGCCAACACACAAACCTTAAAAACATTCACACAACCGTGAAAAGCCAATCTGTTTAGATTTTTTTAATGTATTTCTTCAGTTATTTTCATTCCAGGGCTGAGTAGCTTTTATGTTTTCATATTTATCTCTCCTGTCATGTGTACTCATAGTATTGACTATTTCAGAGCATGTAGTATAAAATCAACATCTAAGTAATCCTTTTTATACTGGCATTTTCATCACTTAAAAGCTAAAAAGCTAAATTGTTAAGTTACATTTAGTACACTCAATGACACTTGTATCTTAAAGTACATTTTACCAAGCTTATTTTGATTCAGTAAATCTGGAAATGAAAACAGGTGGGTTGGATGATTTCTAACCAGACATTGTCATGAGCTACTTGATATTGCAGAGCTTTTGTTCCAACCTCGAACTGACTACCGATTCATTGTCTCCTGTATGGGCCTTTATCATCAACTAATGACAGCCCAGATAGAAAACCATGAAACAAGTGTGCTTGGATCGTACAACAGGAATCCACAGCCTGCACGTCAAGGTGCTCTCCAGGACTGAAGATCCTTGAGAAATGATTGGTGGGGCTGCTATGGTGCAGTTCCCCCCAGTGGATACATTGTGCACTTCTGCCCTCTAGTGGAAGCTCCAGATATATCCACACCGAGGCTCTTGCAGCAGTGTACCAACTATGGTTTGTGTGAATATACTGCAAAATATGTACTGCGCACCTCTGATAGGAATCCCTGAACACATTAGTAAGTGTTGTTACGGTGACGTTAGTGGGCACACCGGGCATGCGGGAACCCATTATCGGGTCTACTGGTCCTGTCATTCTAAATTGACCTTTGGTTGACCTCTGCCAGGGATGAAGAGACCTTGGAGCCCCGGGCAGCTGGAGAACGCCCTCCCACCCAAGGAAGAGGAGGAGGAAGCAGAGGAGGATAAGGAGCGCATTGTCCCGGGGCAGAGGCCTAAGCGGGAGAGGAGGCAGAGCAGTGTGACGCAATGTGAGGTCTGTGACATGTTAGGAATAGTTGATGTTTGTGTGTGTAAACAAGGGAAATATGTCCTTCTGCTGAGATTTTGCCTACCCCCATGACACTAATTGGTCACAGGGATTTTAGTTACAATTGAGTGGGCTAGTGGTTACGTTTGGTGTCAGGGTGGAGAGTTAAGGTGAGGGCTAGGTGCAGAGTTCAAAGTAGGATCTTATTTTGAATAGGAATAGTTATTTGTCCCCACAAGTGTTGATATTTCTAAAATGTGTGTGTGTGTGGCCGTGTTTTCATGAAATCTTTGTAAGGTAACAACAAAATGATAGGCTACTGGACAAATGCCCTACGTACCTAGCCAGTGTTTTGGTCATCATTTGGTGAATGGTTTAAATGGATGACTAGACAGCCTTATCCAGCTGTTGAAGAAAAGCCTTCGCAATCGTGGGTTATTTGAGTGACTATGCTCGTGCAGTAATACTTATGAAATGTGTACGTGGTGTTTTCAAATGGAAATTGAATTGACAGTTTTTTGGGTCCCTGGCCTCCTAGGGGCCGTGGGGCTTTACTCACAGCATGTAATCCAAGATGGAACCACTGAATGAAATGGAACATTTCATTCAAATTTCTCTGACAGTATTTAGTATTTCATTTGAACTGCAACTCGGCTTCCTGGGGTAGAAACAGAAATTGAAAGAGAAAATTACATATTATAATCTACCATTTTTTTATTAAAATGAAGACAGGTAGTGCTTGTAGTGAGTGTAGTGCTTAAAATCATCTTTCTTTTCCAAGGTGTGCCACATCCAGTTGAACTCCTCAGCCCAGGCCCAGATCCACTACAATGGCAAGACTCACCAGAGGAAACTTCGCCAGTTCAGACATGCCAAGGCCTCAAGCGCCACACATAATGGTACAGGACACATACATTTAAGTGTTTTGTATCATTTTGCTCACTTCCCACTTCATTAATTCCCTCCTGGTCTAGCTGGTATCTAGACCGGATCCTGTGTTTGTAACCATGTTTGTATATTGTGCATAGGTGCATATATGTATATGTGTTAATATATATATATATATATATATATATATATATATATATATATATATATATATATATATATATATATATATATATATATACAGTGAGGGGGAAAAGGATTTGATCCCCTGCTGATTTTGCGTACTGAAAAATTAATTATCAGTCAATAATTTTAATGCTGGGTTTATTTGACCAGTGAGAGACAGAATAACAAAAAAATCCAGAAAAACTCATGTCAAAAATTATTTACATTCATTTGAATTTTAATTAGGGAAATTAGTATTTGACCCATCTGCAAAACATTATTTAGTACTTGGTGGCAAAACCTTTGTTGGCATCACAGATTTCAGATGTTTCTTGTAGTTGGCAACCAGGTTTGCACACATCTCAGGAAGGATTTTGTCCCACTCCTCTTTGCAGATCTTCTCCAAGTCATTAAGGTTTCGAGGCTGATGTTTAGCAACTCGAACCTTCAGCTCCCTCCACATCTTTTCTATGGGATTAAGGTCTGGAGACTGGCTAGGCCACTCTAGGACATAAATGTGCTTCTTCTTGAGCCACTCCTTTGTTGCCTTGGCCATGTTTTTTGGGTCATTATCATGCTGGAATACCTATCCTTGACCCATTTTTAATACCCTGGCTGAGTGAAGGAGGTTCTCACCCAAGATTTGACGGTACATAGCCCCGCCCATCGTCCCTTTGATGCTGTGAAGTTGTTCTGTCCCTTTAGCAGGAAAACACCCCCAAAGCGTAATGTTTCCACCTCCATGTTTGATGGTGGGGATGGTGTTCTTGGGGTCCTAGGCTGCATTACTGCTTCTCCAAACATGGCGAGGTGAGTTGTTTGCCAAAGAGCTCGATTTTGGTCTCATCTGATCACAAAACATTCACCGTGTTCATCGTGCATGGAGCTCCAGACTGAGGGAGATTAACAGTTATTTTGTGTTTCTTCCATTTGCAAATAATCGCCCTAACTGTTGTCACCTTCTCACCAAGCTGCTTGGTGATGGTCTTGTAGCCCATTCCAGCCTTGTGTAGGTCTACTATCTTGTCCCTGACATCCTTGAACAGCTTTTTGGTCTTGGCCATGGTGGAGAGTTTGGAATCTGACTGATTGATTGCTTCTGTGGACAGGTGCCCTTTATACAGGCAACAAACTGAGATTAGCAGCACTCCCTGGGAGCCAGAAATCTTTCTAAATGAGAGTGGATCAAATACTACTTATCCCAAATGCAAATGAATTGATAAAATCTTTGACATGTGCTTTTCTGGATTTTTTGTTGTTATTCTGTCACTCACTGTTTAAATAAATGTACCAAAAAGCTATGGACTGATCATTTCTTTGCCAGTGGGAAAAGCGAATCAGCAGGGGATCAAATACTTTTTACCTCACTGTGTGTATATTATACATGTATATATTTACACAGCTTTGGATAAGATGAAGAGACCACTGCAGCTTTTTTTCCAAAAAGATAGAATAGGAAAGTTTTGAGAGAAGAACAGAAGCGTTCAATTTGCTGTGGTCTCTTAGTTTTAACCCCCTGTTCCTCACTCAAAACCTTCCTTTTTGACGTTTTTAGAAAAGAAAGAAAAAGGGGCAGTGGTCACTTAATTTTTCCAGAGCTGTATATATAATTAGATTAGACCTTTATTGTCATTCATCAGTACAAGTAGAGACTATCGAAATGCTGATAGAATCTAACTAAGTGCAAATGTAACAAAGCAGGAAATGCAAGTATTTACAAGTATTCAGTACAGTATATGTACATTACAAGTGGAAATTATTGATGTGCAATGAGGGAAATGCAGTACATATGGCAATACTAAATGTGTAGTTAGGCAAACAGAGGAGGGCAGAAAATGTACAAGTATTAAGTACATGGTGCATGGTACAAGTGGAATAATATTTGTGCAGGTACAGATGGCAATTCTAAATGGCACTCTAGATATGCTCTCGAGGCAGATTGAAGGCGCAAGGTAGCATGTGCAACCGGAATGCAGAGATAGCAGCAATGAGGTCCCCAAGGTAGACATGTATATGTAACAACCGTAGAAATGCAAGCATGATACTAAATACTCAAAGTGCAAAGAGGCAAACTTAATGTGCAAGGCGCATATGCAACAAAAATGTAGGGATAGCAACAATGGAGTTTCCCAAAGTAGACACGTACCTGTAACAACTGAATTTTATTATCAGCAAGGCAGTGTCAGAGTAGTACAATGGGAGTAGTGCAACAAGGCCCCTTGGAGGCGGGGGTGTGTGCCTAGCATGTCTTTAAGTTACTTCAGACAAGTCTAAGTCAAGTCTCAAGTCACTGCATGCAAGTCTGAGTCAGGTTTCAAGTCACTGCTTTCAAGTCTAAGTCATGTGTTGGCTAGTTATTAGCCTCTGTAACTAATTAGCTTTAAAAGATTAGATACAGGCCCAGTTCTTTACAGCAAGCTATCATTAGGCTTCTCACTGAATGTAAAAAGTTTTTTGTCACAAAATGCTCTTACAAATGAAACAGATGCACTGTCGTAAACGTTACCTAGATGACTTTCAACCTTAATCGCTTGAGCTACCAAAGCACAACATTGCGTGAAGACAGATTTTTTCCTTAGTTTTAGCTTTTCTATATTTACCTTCCAAGGCACAAGTCCAATGACTGCAAGCTCAAGTCAAGTCTCAAGTCTTTTGAACAGATCGCAAGTCAATTGTAAGAAAAAAAAATGTAGTAGAAACTAAAGTTTATTTTCCGGATTTACCTGAACCTGTTTCTGTTTAACGCAATTAATCATTTGATAGCATCTTCAGTTGCGCTGCTCAGTCAGCCATATTGAACACAAACCAATCAGCGAGCCAAACACATGTTACCTAATGAGGAAATAGACAAAGATAACTGTATAGTACAAGGGAATTCACTAGGAAGCAAAAGGGATGTAATAAAAAGAAATTCTCATCCCAATGCAGATTTCTGTTCCAAAACGTTTACTACTTTTTACCCATGGTGTGAGCTAATGAATGCACCCCAGGTTTTGATGTCCCTTTTTTACTACCACTTAAATGATGCGCACAGAGCAGTCCATAACTATTTGAAGAGTGACACAATAATTTGCTTTGGATCTGTACTCCAGCACAGTGGATTTAAATGAAATGGTGACTAAAAGGCTAAGGTGCAGACTTGAAAAGAATGACTGCCCTTTATAAACACAGCTCTCCCCTTTGTAGTAGACCAAAAACAATTGGAATTAAACATTATCTAAATAATGTTGACATATTTAGTATTTGGTTGCAAATCCTTTGCGATGGATGACTGACAGTGTGGAGTGTGTGTGTGTGTGTGTGTGCCAGGAGGTCTGCTTAGATCTGTGCAAATAACTGCAGGTGAAGATGGGGGAAATAATTATCATCTTTGCTTTCGGGGCCATGGATTCACTCTGATCTGAAAGGTTAAATTGATTAGATCCGCATCTCATTTTCTGAAGCGCTTGATTGAAAAAGCTCCTGGTCCTTGCTTGTTGTGTGATTATTTTTGCATCTAGCGTGTGATGAGTGAAACTCACATGTTCCCAGGAGGTGGGGAAGTTGTGTCCTGGATCATGCACTACCCCGATGACAAATCCAAGGACAAATAGTTCTTGGCAGCCCTGTCAGCAATCTGGAGCAAAGTGGGGCATTGGTTTCAAAAGACCACACGTACACTTGTACCAACATGCCCCCCAACTGCAAATCCATTCTGTCAAACACACACAGTTCAACATATGCATTAATGTACTCATATATAAACACACACACATTTCTCCCGTACTTTCTGAAGACCGCATCCTTTGAAAATGAGTATGAGCCAAGAGTATTAACCTGACAGTTTATTTAATTTTATGTGCAGCATAAAAATTGGGCATTATATCCCTTTCGGTCTCTCTTTCTCCCACACTTGCTACACTGTCGCTTTTGTTTGCCTTAATGAAGTGTGTGATGAAATGTAGGTGATTTTAACAGGACATTCTTCAGCCAGGGGATATTTCAATGGAAAACAAGGGAAAACACTCTTCAGACCATAGCTCACCCCACCCCCGCTCTTATAAAACCTCTTCAGCAGAAAAAGCCCTGTACAATGGTATCACCATTAGCTATATATTGGCATACCAATAAAGACTTTTAAGGCACAATGGTTGTGGTATATGGCCAATATACTGCAGCTGAGATGCTTAATTGCTAAACCTTAGAAAATGCTGTGTCCAGGCATTCCTGAATAAGAACAGCTCTTAGCCAAGGTATAAACATATACCACGTGTCTTATTGCTGAAATGTAGCTTATGTGTACATATATATACAGCTCTGGAAAAAATTAAGAGAACACTGCACCTTTTTCTTTTCCTTTCCAAAAAATCGAAAAGGAAGGTTTTGAGTGAGAAACAGAAGGGTTAAAATTGTATTCAACTTTATTGGAAAGTAAAAGGTGCCGTGGTCTCTTAATTTTTTTCTGAGTTGTACAGAGGAAATCAGGTTGATCCACTGATGTTGTACATTTAACCACTGACAAAGAAATGATCAGTCTTCAATTTTAATGGTAGGTTTATTTGAATAGTGAGAGACAGAAGAACAGCAAAAAATCCAGAAAACACATGTCAAATCTTTATATATTTATTTGCATTTTAATGAGGGAAATAAGTATTCAACCCCTCTGCTAAAAATGACTTAGTACTTGGTGGCAAAACCCTTGTTGGCATCACAGAGGTCAGATGTTTCTTGTAGTTGGCCACCAGGTTTGCACACATCTCAAGAGGGATTTTGTCCCACTCCTCTTTGCAGATCTTCTCCAAGTCATTAAGGTTTCGAGGCTGATGTTTTGGCAACTCAAACCTTCAGCTCCCTCCACTGATTTTCTATGGGATTAAGGTCTGGATACTGGCTAGGCCACTCCAGGACCTAATATGCTTCTTCTCGAGCCACTCCTTTGTAGCCGTGGCTGTGTATTTTTGGTCATTGTCATGCTGGAACACCCATCCATGACCCATTTTCAATACCATGGCTGAGAGAAGATCTGACTGTACATGGCCCCGTCCATTGTCCATTTGCAGTGTAGTTGTTCTGTTCCCTTAGCAGAAAAACACCCCCAAAGCATAATGTTTCCAACTCCATGTTTGACGGTGGGGATGGTGTTCTTGGGGACATAGGCAGCATTCCTCCTCCTCCAAACCCGGCAAGTTGAGTTAATGCCAGAGAGCTCCATTTTGGTCTCAATGGACTATCGGGTAGGGTGGCAAGACGGAAGCCTTTTCTTACAAAGAAAAACATCCAAGCCCGTCTGAAGTTTGCCAAAACAAACATCAAGTCTCCCAAAAGCATGTGGGAAAATGCGTTTGGGTCTGATGAAACCAAGGTTGAACTTCTTGGCCATAATTCCAAAAGGTATGTTTGGCCAAAAACAACACTGCACATCACCCAAAGAACACCATACCCACAGTGAAGCATGGTGGTGGCAGCATCATGCTTTTATGCTGTTTTTCTTCAGCTGGAAACGGGCCTTAGTCAGGATTGAGCGAAATAATACAAATTTTGGCACAAAACCTTCAGGCGTCTGTTAGAAAGCCTAAAGATGAAGAAGAAAGTTCACCTTTCAGCACAACAATGACCCAAAGCACACATCCTGATCCACAAAAGCATGGCTTCACCAGAAGAAGATTAACGTTTTGTAATGAACCTGCCAGAGCCCAGACCAGAATCAAATGGAACACCTGTGGGGTGATCTTAAGAGGGCTGTGCACAGGAGATGTCCTTGCAATCTGACAGATTTGGAGCGCTTTTGCAAAGAAAAGTGTGCAAATATTGCCACATAAAGATGTGCAATGCTGATTGACTCCACCCAAAATGACTGAGTGCTGTAATAAAAGCAAAATAATTTGTTTGAGGGTGTCCACACTTATGCAACCAGGTTATTGTGTTTTTTATATTTCCCCCTCAAAGATTTCAGTTTGTTTATCAATTAAATTTTTCACATACCAGGTCACTTTAAAAGTGTCTCATTCTTTAACATCCAAAAAACCTGACATTTTAACAGGGATGTGTAGACTTCTTATATCCGCTGTACTCATTTCCCTCATTAAAATTCTAATCAATTTATAACATTTTTGATTCTGGATTTTGTTGTAGTTATTCTGTCTCTCACCGTGCAAATAAATCTACCATTTAAATTATATACTGATTCTTTTTCTTTTTCAGTGGGGACACTTACAAAATCAGCAGGGGATCAAATACTTTTTTATATACTGTATGTATATCAAGAGCATATTTAACACACACACCCACACTCAGTGGGGGTGTGTCTGTAAACGAAGCAGGACTGGCACAGGGTGCGGGGGCAGAGGGGGCACAGCTGCCTTGGCAGTCTTGCTCGCAGGGCTGTGGATGGTTCACTGACCCTGGCCCCTTGATGCAAACTGACAGCAAGGAGCCGTTGCCCATGGACTGTAAAAAAATTATAAATAAAGATAAATGTAACATACAATTTCAAGACAACCAGCTGTGATAGGATTGTGAGTATGCTCAGGTTGAGCACGTTTACGATCCAATTGTAGCTGGTTGCCCTAAAATTGTACGTTTATTCAACTACATTCAACGCCTCAGCTAACTTATGATTTGATGTGTATTTCCTATTGGAATGCAAAGAGTTTTCAACAATTTCAACACTTTCTTCAACCTGCATTGAGATGACTGCCTGGCTAGAAAAAAAAGATTTATTTTGGGATGCAGATAGCCTAGCAGTTAGAGGATTTTAACATTGACCTAAAGGTTGTTTGAATATTATATATTTTAAATAAACAGATTTGTATCGAACAATATGTTACTTATGTTTAACCAATGTCATTTATGTACATGCAGAAAAAAACACAGCTCTTGAAATTCAACTCCCTGAGTACTGTCTATTGTTTTAAACATATTTAAAATAGCTGAAACAATAGGCTTTAAAATGTTGGCATTTACAGCTAAATAAACTACATGGTTGCCTTTCATAGACTGACTCAAAATGTTTTTATACATGTAGTTTTTTCTTGTCCTTTCTGAATTTCACCTAATTGACAAAATAGCACTGATTGGCCCTTAAGACACCAGTAGAAGTCTGTCCCTGCAAGGTTCACATATTTTCAAGCACATACATTGAGACTAAAATCGCCCAGAAACCTTCAGGTTTGTCCAGACTGTCTCTGGCAAAGTATTTTGGTTCTTTTTTGACAGCAGAGGCTTCTGACTAGCAAACCGTCCTTGAATCCCATTTCAATTGTGTTCTTATTTTTGAAGCATGCACAATACCT
Organism: Esox niger; assembly: GCA_016801105.1. Classification (NCBI taxonomy): domain Eukaryota; kingdom Metazoa; phylum Chordata; class Actinopteri; order Esociformes; family Esocidae; genus Esox; species Esox niger. The sequence continues at coordinate 11,231 of JACXGJ010003417.1, forward strand.
TGAGATGTAACTAGTGAGGTCTGCAAATCTCCAGATGTTATGTTGGGTTGGCATTTACTTGTTTTATATTTTTTGTTGTGATGTTTTGGATGGGCGTCCACTTCTTTGCAGAGTTGTGTACAATGCTCTCTGTAAATTATTTGCCTCACAGTGGACAGATGGAGCTCAGAGAAAGTTTGGAGAAAAAAGTCTAACTAAGCCTTACTCTAACTTCCATATCAACTTAGTTGCGAAACATGTTTGAGGCGTGTTATGTTTGGATATGTATGGCTGGTTCAGTCCTCTGGTTCAGTCCTCTGGTTCAGTCCTCTGGTTCAGTCCTCTTCATTGATAAGGTAACTGTTGACAGCTGCAGTGAGATTAATACAAACCACCTGCTCAAATACAAACAAATGCCTCAAACTCACCGGACAACACTTCACCTTGCAGCAGGACAGTGACCCCAAACATACTGATAATGCAACAAGAGCTTTTCAGGGCCAAACAGTGGTCCTGGTCAATCACCAGACCTAAATCCAATTGAGCAGGCCTGGAAACAAATAGTAACTAAAGATGGCTGTGTTAAAAACATTTCAGAGCAGAACCAGAGAATATACACACTGTCTGGTGATGTCTATGGGTCACAGCAGCAGTCCTCAAATGCAGTGCTAAATGTGGAGACTGGGGTGACTATTTAGAAATATGGCTATAATTCCTATATTGCTCAAATACACTAAAATACACTAAAAGTAAAGCTGCCAGTGTGCTCTTCTAACTTCTTATTTGTCATTGTTTTATTTCAAATCTAATATTCTGGAGGACAGTGCCAAGACAGCAAAGCTTAAGTCCCTGTCCAAATTCTTACAGTATGGACATTACTGTATATGATTATCCCTGGTTTATAACGGGTGAAGACCAGTCCTGGCAAGATTTCACAATTGAGAATTTAGAAGTTCTGCTAAATTATTTTCTAACTGTGGGTAAAAATAGAGAGGACCAGAGAATGTGACTCATCATTCATCACTGGGGGGGTGGTAGATCAATAAAAAGCAACATGTTCTCCATATATCCGGTATTAGAATAATGAGATCCATTAAAACCACAAAATCAGACTACATTTTCTTTTCTTTGTTGTTCTCTTGAGTGTTGTTGACATTTCTGTTGCACAAATACATTATTAAGAGATTTTATTTCAAGGCTGTAAAAACCAATAAGGGTACACTTCAAAAGTACATCAACGTATAAATGTCAGGTAACCAGCTGGATTATGAGTTTGCTACAAAATTAGTGTAACCCAATAACAAATCATTAGGAATGTATTTGTCTATGCCTTAGTTTCAATTTAGAATAAAAATTGACTAACAGAAATGGGCCCGGAGCATAAGGACGCACAATGTGTCATTCTGCTTTAGAACCAGAAATAGAGCTATGGGTTTTCTCCTCCAGAGTTCCTTAAAAACCAAAGTAAGAACATAAAGACTGAAGCTGTTTCTTCACCTTGCACCACTGCGGTACACACATACACACACACACACACACACACACAAACAGTTGAATGTCATGGAAATTATGTTGGGCTGTGAAATAGGACAGCTATCAGCTGGAGTTTATGTGGTCTGGCCTCATTTCACAGTAGAGTAAAGAGTGGCAGCCATTTTGATGAACTTTCTTGTGGCACTGTCATATGAAGCCCTTCTCCACAGTTGAAGGCCTGGGGCCTATAGAGTGATGGGAAGGTTTCTGTTGTGTACATGGGGTATAAGGAAACTGCACAGGTCAGAATATCAGTGAAACGACGCAGTGTCTGCGCGCGACACAGTCCCAATGTGTGTGGCTAACTGTAGGCACGCATTATGCACAAATGGCTACCCTCTGTCTCCTTGTTTCTTTCTCTCCGTTCTCTTTCCATCTGGCCTTTTACCGTGGATATTTACATAGGCGATGTTCTTATCCACATGGCTGCCCCGGTTGACCCAGACTGCTCCTGACATCCATACGTTGGTTTTGTGCACACGTACGCGCGGCGCCCACACAAACACACGCCGGTTTACATAATGTGACCGAGACGTGTTCCCGCCGCGCGGCCCGGTCCTCGGAGCGCGGCTTTGCCCCGGGCCGTCTTCGCAGATTCATTTGAATCCGGAAGCCTGGAATTACGTGCCTGACTGTCAGTGTGAGTCGGTGTGTGTCAGTGTCGGCCTCCCTGGCCGCCGTTATTCAGGTCGACGGCTAGTCGGAGTAAAACGCACAAGGCCAAAACCACAAACGCGCACTACCGAACGCGCACGCGCACGCGCACGCCGGCTGAGGCCACACCGGTGCTCGCTGACATTTATGTTTGTGCTCCGGGGTTGACGAGGGTCAGGGCGATAGCGGTATTAATTCAGCTTCATTTGACATGTGGATAAGGCGTAGAGCGATAACGGCGTGTAACGCCGGCCTTATCGGGACGCGTCCTGAGAGCCAAAACCGACTCCACGGCTCGGGCTTTGTTCGAGGGGACGGACGGTGGTGACACGGACGACGTGAAGAACAACGTGAAGATCAATCGAAAAAGTGCCCGCGTGAGATCGACGGGACACAACTCACGGGACACACTCACGTGACGGCCGGCCCCTCGCCTGTCTCTGTCGGGAGTGGTCTCACGTAGCAAGGACGTGCTCCCTCCCAAGGTGGCGGGGTAAGATTAATCTGCTGTACATACCACCTGTTTGCTATGAGCAGAGGAAATATTGCCCTCTATTTGTAGGGATATCTTTTCTGAAGGAGCAGTTGGACAGATTTGAATCTATGCTGCAGTGGTACATGTTCCCTAGAGTGCCGGGTCTTAGAGCGCTGGTCCACCCCCTGGCCTGATGCTCCCTGTTTGTTCAAAAGCATATTAAAAAGGATCAGATTCCAAGAGCATCTATATGTGTGACCTAAAGCTGTTTGTAGAGGTTGAATTGTTATATTTGTAAGGCTTTTAAGCCTGTATACCATCCCCACCATTAGTGGGTCACTTGTAGATCTCCTGTCAATAACGTCCGTAACAGAGTTGGTAAAACTACATTGTATGCCGCGAAATTACAGGGTTGTGAATGTTATTGTTGTAGTACACACGTAGCACACACAGATGGACAGATTTGGACACCCAAACACACACACACACACACACACACACTCACACACACTCACACATATGCCTATCTGGATTGCCATAGTTTATTGCATGTGAGCCTGTCAACTGTTTATTACGTAATTTCTTAAGGCAATTAAATATAGTACGTAGACAATGTATAATATATCCTGACTTAATTGAACAGGTCTGATTAATTCCCATGTAACAGAAAGTGGACATTGTATGGTACAAAATCATTGCCAGAAGGCCAATTCCATTTGTGAATTTGGTTCACCAACTGCTACTGACAGTATTCCAGGCGTACTGGAGCCTTTTGTATCTTTACAATTAATGGTTCATTTTTACTACTCCCAAATAACCGCGTTCTGCATGCGTGCGCATATCTGCATTGCACACAAGAGGTTCCTGCGAAGCTGTTTCTATTCCAATAAGGTTCAAGTGTCAAATATCCCAGCTGTGAACGGTGCTGTGAAATGTCGTGCTCCTGTGCTGAGTTTGTCGCGTGATGGTGGAGACGAGGCGGATGGATTCTTTTCATTAAAAAGTTCAAATAACAATTGCCTCTGATGCTTGTGCTGTCTGGTGGGGAAGTGCAGGTGTGAAGACTGAAAGGACAACACAATAGCTGTGAGAGCAGTGGGAAGGCAAGAGGTAGAGTGTGGAAGAAGCATGTGGGGGGGGGGGGGGGTCAAAAAATACAGCTGATGTTGGCCGACTCATCTGCATTTCTCTCTCTCTACCTGACCCTCTTTCTGTGCCTCTTTGAATCTGTCCCTCTCACTCCCTGTATCTCTCTCTTTCACTCAATCTGGGTTTTCCTCTCTGCTACTCTGTTTCTCCCCACTCCCACTTTTAATTCTCCCTCTTTCTCTCTTGTCCTCTCGCACCTGTCTGTCTGTCTTGTCTTTCTCCCCCATTCTGGACATGTATCCATCCCCCACTTTCTTTCTCTCTGATACCGTGATCAGAAGAGCATGACGCTTTTAATTGTGTATTATTGCTGTGAGCTACGGCTGATTGGATTAGAAGAGCGATGTGTCATTGACTGACAAAAGATTAACACTGCACAGAGGGAAAGAGAGGGGCTGGAGAGAGAGTAGTGAGAGAGACAGAGAAGAAGAAAAAAGAGACTGAAAAGAGGCTGCTCCTTTTTGGATGCTTCTTTTGGAGAACCTCAGAGAACATAGTGGTAATGTTTGCCAGAAATCTGTAGCTTAATTCCAGAGGAAGCCACTGTTTCAAATAGGATAGGAGTAGCTTGGAGTTGCTGGCACCATGCTTCTAGGTAAGGAATATTTATTAAATGGATATCTTGGAAAAGTGTTGACTTGTGGTTTCTAAACTCATCGGTTGCTTGATAGTCTGTCCAAGCACTGTTTGCATGCTGTTGCATTTTTAGGCTCAACATTGTTAGCCTACTAAAATAACATTCATAGCTGGTTGGGTTCCTGTGACTGACATTGTTTCTCCACATTGACTGCTTGAGAAGAAGTGACAAACGAGCACTCGGGTTTCTTCAGATTTGTCAACTCTGATTATGTTCTGAAGACGGGGCAGCACTCATACCAGAACTACCATTTTGCTGCTCACATTGTTGCGTTTATGGGTTTTCCCGTGCCGTGCGAACTCTGTGGTTCAGATTAGCTGATCTTTAATTCTACCCACTGAGTAAAACTAATTAATTTTCTTGCCAAAGAATTTGAATTTCAAATCTCCAGTCCCAAAGGTCATCTTTCTTTTTCTGATGTCCCTTCTCAGATGTGTATGTAAATCGAGATGTAATATTATAAGCTAGTAATGCACATTGGCTGCCATGCCGGCAATACTTCATGGAGAAAATGCCCTGATACCCACGCTACTTTTTTCTTTAAGCAGCAGATTAGGGAGATCAAAGGCAGGCGGTTTCAAGGAGATAGCTCTGCAGTTGCCTTCTGGCGATGCTGCAGCTGTTTTTATTCTCCTGCCAGTATCACTTTGCGCTTGGCCCGCTGACAGTCTTCTATGGAGAAATTGAAGTATGTGCTCCAAATGGTGCCCTTGTTCCTTATTTAATGCACTTCTTTGAGAAGAAAATATCCCATTTAGGCTACAACCCTTGTCTGTGTCAAAGTGTTGACTGATGGAAGAGTGGTGTGTTTCAATTGCTCTGCCCCAATTATTGCAGTCAATTATAAGACACATGGTTGGGATTATGATATGGTTTCTTCATGTCTTTAAAGGGACAGTTTGACCTAAATTCATGTTTGGATGATATTCCCTTTACATGTGGTTGTGCGATTTCAGTTCATGTATTTGGACGCAGGTAATGATGGTTAGTCTAGGCTCTGACAGGAGTCAAGATTGAAAAATATACACCATGGGCCTTCAGACATAGGATCATGTTTGGGAATTTCACCCAATATGATTTCTAGATTATCTATTATATTAAGGGAATAATCTAATGATTTCAGATTATTCCTTTAATGTAATAGTTTTCGTTTCTGCTACAAAAATACAGACAAACAATAGCTATATGTATATGTACAGACGTATTTTCAACTTTTGGAACCAAATTTTACTAGTGTCCAACCACATTGTAGCAGCAGTAACGATTGCAGCGGTAGGAAACACTGTAGCATAGTCACCATAGAAATATGTGTTCTCCCATATCTGAACATCTTCGGTCCTCAATTATGTTTCACTTCTGGTCGCAGGTCTACTGCCCGCAGTGCTTGACACATAAATGGTACATTTAATTATCTCGCTTGCCCTCAGCATGCTCCCTCACTGCGTCACTTTGCCGAGTGACAACAAGCATCAGTCACCGTGGAGCGGTGACAGCATGGGCTTGATTAGCCTGTCTGATAACGTCGTTGGGAGCTGGCATACCGGCTGGAATTTCTGATTAGCCCCCTGGGACTTGCGTATGTTCTGCTCAAAACCCGGGGCTGCCACCAATGGCTGTGCTGCTGTGAATGGAATAAACCGTGGTAGACTGTAGTTGGCTTAACGTTTGTATTTCTGGTTGTTAATGTTTGTCTTGGTTGAGAATAGGTCATAAGTTAACAACCTGGTCATTGCTGTAACCAGTTATAGATGTTTCATTGAAGTCGAGGTAAAGATGTTATATTGCCTAATTGGGGTGCTGCGATCAACTGACACCATGACGTGGCCACGTCTAGTTCTGCCATCTGTACATTCAATACTTTTTACTCAATGTTGCCCCCCTTACCCTACATTTGGAAAGTATTCAGACCCCTTCACTTGGTCCACATTTTGTTGTTTTATAACCAGTTATTAATGGACACATTCTCTTGCCATTAATTAAAAAATATTTGCCAATTCATTGAAAATTTTAAACTGAAATATCTCATGTACATAAGTATACAGACCCTTTGCCATGACGCTCCAGATTGAGCTCAGATGCTGTGTCATTTGATCATCTTTGAGATGTCTCTAGAACTTGATTAGTGCAACCAAGACAATGTTGGAATGGCACTTCTACAAAGCACTCAGTGTGCATGAAGCCTTTTGTACAAGAGATATTTAAGTTTTTTATTTAGAATTTCAAGTTTTCAAATTTCAAAATATAAGTTGTCTTCTGCTTTCTCATCCATAATGTGTGTAGTTTGATATAAAAAAATCGAGATTTTTTTTAAAGATAATTAATAACACAACAAAATGTGGAAATAGTGAAGGTGGCTGAACATTTTTCGAAAATGCACAGGTTTTTTAGGTTCCAGTGACGAAACTCAGCATTGTAGCACAATCCATTGTCTACTGTAAAAAACTGATTGAAACTGAGTAATCTTGTCAGGATGTCTTGATGGACAAACAGAGTGCTGTCAGTTAGATGGCCGATTGTTGCTTGCCTTCTTTGTGACCAGAGTACTTGTGCCAGATTACATGGTCCTCACGATGGTAGCCACAAAAAAAGACGCTAAATCATCACTGGTCCCTATGAATTACAGACTTCAAGCCCCCCCTACCCTTGTAAGCTACAAAGTAAGTGCGTAAACACTGGGCAGCACCCACATGGCAAATGATGTTGTTGACAGAGTAGCCCTAAATATCTCAATCTCTTAGTGATTATGTTATGAGGATAACACAGTGATGTAATTAAGATAACACAGTGACGTTATTAGGATAACACAGTGATGTAATTAAGATAACACAGTGACGTTATTAGGATAACACACTGATGCATTTGGCTTAGGATTTCATCTAGTCCCAGCTTGCATTTTGAATTATTTCATTTTGACCATAGATGTTGACAGATTTTTCCAACCAAGAATCTTTCATTTATTCTGGGAAATATTTTAGATTGTTGAGTAACAAAGGATGCCTTTGGCAATGAGCACTGCTCTCCACTTTCTGTGTGTTATTACATTGACATATAAAAACCCCTTTGAACCCCCAATTTCTGTTAGATGCACTGCTTTCATTACACAATGTAATACTTTACAGATATGTTGCACCATCAGAATATCTTTTCTCTTTCTCCTTAATTACACTCTATCTGCTCTCTTCCAGCTATACTGTCCTTACCGCTTTCTGCTGTTAACTACCAACCGGAGCTTCGTTCCAAAGTGAATGAAGCCCACCCCGACTTACTTTCAGTCAAAAACAGTCCAGCACATCTAAAAAGTTGCTCATGTGGTTGAGGCAGGCAGGTCTCTATGTCTATGCTACTTTTCAGGGGCCAAATGTTCCATTTTTATTGTATTACATGTGTAAACAACCAGAAAGCATTAGCTGTAAAAGTTAATGATTCAAATGTTTTTTTTGCTAAATAGTTTCCAGTGACAGAGATGTTCCCTATTTGAAATACCTTGCTGGTCCATCTATGACTTTGCATCCTCATGCTCGTTTTAGACACTGGCAGTGATACGCCCCCACCACAAACCACAATGGACTAGCTCATACTGTAACGGTTGAGACTGGTGGAAGCAAACGCCAGGACACCAACAAGGTCTTCTAAGATATCCAACATGCAGAACACAGAGAAAACTAAACCCCAGCCCTTGGCTTGAACATGAAAACCTAGTGGACCAAACATAAAACCTGGAATACACGTAGCCTGTTGTAGCCTCGGAGCATTGGAGCAGACCGCAAAGCCCGTCCTCTAATGTACCCAGAGAGTAACCGACACAGGACAAGTGCCAGCCTACAGCCTAAATACCCCACCCTGAGTCCCAAGTGACACACCTGTGCGTCGTGCTTAGTTCATGTCCTAATGGGGCCTCGCTCATCCCTGGTGGCTGGAACAGGTTTTGGTAGGAGGGAGATGGCGAGCGCTGGATGGGGGTGGAAGGCCGATCCAGCAATGATGTGACATACTACCCCAGTCTCTTTTGGTAAGGAAAGGGGAGGAGGATGTGTCATTGTTTAAAGCTTAGTCTTGTTAACGTTACAGACAGGATTCTACACAGTGCCCCTTTCAGTATGGAAAGAAATTAAGCAATTCAACCTTTTCTGATGGATAAGTACACATTTACAGTAGCTCCCTTGTAACTTGTGATTTCTATGGCTTCAGTAATGAGAGGAATTTCTGCCTCATTGCCTCTTCTGTCATTTTGGCAAGATTATGCTTCAGGTCGACTTACACATCATACAGATATTGAATATGTTTGCAAATTCTGTTTTAGCTTCTTTGTTAAATATTTCACTGACATCGCAATGGCCCAAACACATGCTAAACATACCTGTTTTTCTCAGATACTGAGACTGAAATTAGTTATTTAAATGTTTCAAGGCCTCTATAGTTCTCTAATGTTGAGATGAGTCCATCTACAGCAGCTGTCTCAGATAGTCGCTTTGAGATAAGCCTGCCTTCTACCAGTGTCTAGTTGTGGCCATAGTTAGTTGTAGAGTGACATTGCCCTAGTTAATCTCAGTTGGCAATCAGACATGAATAAATCAAGCATAACTTGGATTGAGGATAACATTGCTCATTGATCTGAAGGATAAGAAGATCCCTCATGCCAAACTAACCTATTGAAAATGTAAACAGTCCTGACCTTGCTTCTCTTTAATTTGATGATTCATTCCCTAGTGAACTTGAAGAACTGGTAACAAATCCTGTTTGTGGAAATAACTATCCATCAGAACTCAGTGGATAACTGGGATTTAACCTGTCTCGGCCAGATGGTATTATACTATGGATTTCTTGTAAGCACAAACCAGTTACTGTGCTTTCAATGTTTGCTAATCCCTATTCGTGTGAGCGTGTAAAATCACGCATTGGATTCTGTAGGATTTGCACAAGCCAGAGCTATTTCTACCCTGTGAATAGCTTTTCAACTCCAGCATGCTTAAATACAATGTCTTAAAATGATGGTGTGTTTTGAACTTATTTTTTATTGATTTATCAATCTACACGCAATTGCCAATAATAATACAGATCACAAAATCTATTAACTGTGTATTGCTTCACTGAATCCAGTGTTTAGACAGGAAACACCACTTTGTTAAACCATTTTTAGAGAAACAATACACATACAATGTCTTGGCATTAGGTTTTATTTCTTGGGAGTAAATCACCGCCATTACATGATGGTTCATACAATACTGCTAATAACATTAACACTGTAATATTATAATAGCAAAACCGATGGCAATGAGCATGGTACATGGAACACCCCCCCCCCCCTCCCCGGAGAAGGAAACACAACCTACAGGTGGAATCTGGGGTGGTGGGGGGGGTTTAGCAACCGCATGCTAAGGCCGCCAGCAGAGTAGCAGGCAGAGTGAGCACCCTGACTGACTTCAATAGCCTGTCATGTTAGATTAGGAATCTTAGGACTGTGGTAGGAGCGATCCGGACGTCAGCCAATGCATCGCTGAGCCAATGCCCACTCATGTCCCCTGGCTGAACTAGCTGCGCTTATTCCTTGATTTGACAAACATAATATATAATATGTTCACTATGTTAAGTTCCATATTCGAACTTCTCAAGTTTGAAACGTCGCTATGATGCCACCCATCAATGTAAAGTTTGTACTGTAAATGTGACATGTAAATGTTAATGTGTAATCCAAGACAATCAGAGATGTGTAGATATGTAAAGACTGTTATGGTCATGTATAGTTGAAAAACTGTGTGCATGGCTTGTGTCCAGTGGTATACAATGTTTTGTGGCCTCCAGGTATTGTTTTGGAGAACAAGATCTAATGATGCTAACGAGGTGCAATCTGGTTTGTACAGGGCCAGCACTAGCCTTTCGGGTGCCCTATGCAGTGTTATATTTGGGGCCCCCTGCCCTAGCAGGCCTAAGCAAAGGCTTATGTGGCTCATGCCTAGGGCGGTCATGGATTTATATAAGGAAAAAATTTTCTCTGCCAGGACTGTACTGTTTCTCTGTATTTATGTATGTGTGTTGATACAGTCCCCTACTAAACTACGCACTTTGGATTTCACTCTGTTCCTTTGTTTTGATTGATTTACATTGATGATGTGCAACATAGCCACTCAGAAATGCCATTCAGTAAGCGCTTTCATTCAAAGTTGCTTGAAGTCATGTGTGCTTACATTTTACGTACATGTTGTTCAGGCAGTTCTGGTTTTGCAAATATCATGCTCTTCAGTCTTCCCATCTCACCAAATAGTCAGTATTTTTTTCTATGCATTTTCACAGTAATATATACACCACACATAATACCATCTCATTAGTTATTTTCTTATTGATTTGAAAGATTTTCTCACATGAATTGCCTGACCAAATGTGCCAACTTTATTAAAATCAAGATCATACCTCCAGATGTAAGGACCAGACTACTGAGTTTGCTTAGATTTTGTTGTGTTATGGACTTAATTTATCCATCAATCACCACGCAATGCAAAACATGTTTTTAGAAATGTGTGCTAAAATATATTAAACCCATTTTAGAACTGCTCCTACTGAAGCTTTTTAATACTGACCTTGGTCAATCACTGCCCCAAATAGCACATTATCTGCATGACATATCAAGGACCCATAACACTTAGTCAGCAGTAAGGAGTCACACGTTGATATGTGCCCCAGCGCTAGGGACTAGACTCAGATGTGCCTCAGTACGGACTGATGTGTAACAGCAAACATGCCGAAGATTCAAAACCTGCTAAAATATTCAGGAAGACTGATGCCCCTAATTGTTGCCAGCAAGTGTTACATTTATCTATTATGGCAATATGAAGTAAGACTCACACAACCAGATTCACATATGCACAGGAGCTGGGCTACTGAGATAAATCACTTTAGAAAATGTTTGCTGTTTCCATTTAAAGGTGATTTAGATATAATATGCACGTACAACCTAATATTAGATATACACTGCTGAATATAGAAGCTGTAATTAGGATAATAATACAAAAACGACCAAACCTATGGTAACATCCTCTAGTAGCAACTGGATTATAAAGGAAACTATTTCTCAAAGCAATGACTGGCATAACAGTGTCCTATGTTTAATTTTTCCAATGTTATTTTGAAGGGACACTTCAAGCCTCTTTGCTTGCTTCTCTTCCAGTCTTGTTAAGACTCAGAGGAACCGTAATACTCTGAATTGCTCTAAATGGGAAGCCGATGGGACGGAGAAAGACACTAATGGACATGAAATATGTTTGTTGGCACATCCGCCAAGCGCCATTCAATAGAGTGATTGGCCCAGCCTTATCTGAATGGGTGCAGATGGTGCTAGCTTATTTTTAGGGGGTATTCAGAGGTCCTTGCATTCAGAAAGTCCTACAGCTCGGCTGAGTTCATTCATTAGGAAATGGTAAAAGGTTTTCTGGAAATGATCCGTTCAGTAGCTTCCTCTCCCCATTCATAAATGAAATAGGTCTGTCAAAGTATACTCCGATATCATTGTGTTTAACATCCCTATCACCATGGGATTCCTATTTTTTTCAGATACTATGGAAATGAATTGCCTTTATAACAGCTGGATGTGGTACCTACTGAAAAAGTGCTGCCTTGCTAACTGTTACCTAACCCCAGCGTTCAATGAAGCGGTCAGTGTACTGATCCACTTTACTGAGTAATACAGTCATGATTTAACAGCTTTGTTTAAAGCAGAAGACATGGACTTTTGCCATTGGGGTGCCTCTTATCGTGCAATGGCCTAATTATCTTTGTCATGTTGATGATTCAGAGCTAGTATCATTGTAATGTGGAATGGGTGCCCAATGTATTTGGGCCGGTGCTGATGAATGTTCACAGGCTGGACTGTATGTGTAATCAATGGTTAATATGCCTGGCATGAAAGCTTTCCTTTCTCTACTGTCAAACTGCCCAACGTCGGGAACAAACCAGTGGTCCTCTAAACACACAATACATCAGTCACCTATGTACTGTAGTGTCGTTACCATCGGCAAACAAAAGCCATGCTTCTTCCTAGGCAAGGACGAAAGACCTTAGAGCTGATATCACTGAAATGCTAATAGCGCACACTGCTAAGTATATCACAGAGGTTACACTAGCAATTGATGCTGCAGGTTAATTGTAATCTGCATATTAATTGCAACAACATTTCAGGTGGCACATTTGAAGGCAATTCTGACTTTCTGGCCATGGGGTAAATGAATAGCTGGACAATGACTACGTATATCCAAAGGAACAAACCTGGTTTCAATGATGACATTTTGACTTATTTAGTCACGCCATGGTGAGGTTGTTTACTGATTGTATATATGTCACGGTTGCATATGTTTTTGCAACCAGAAAAAGGCATTTTTATTTGATTGTTATCCGGCTCTTTGACCAGACAACAACCCAGTGGTGACATCTGTCCCATGATGTCTTATTGATCTCATCAAGACAAAATAAATGACAGTAAGAGATTCTCCACATCGCAAATAAGTGTTATTGATTTGGCACCCTTAGAAAGAAATGGGAATTGCCCTGTTGGAGGTGCTTTGTCCCCTTTAAACCTACATAACAAAAGTAGACATGCTTTCACTGGGTACCCTGCTGGTTAAATGACTAGAGGACACAAGCAGTGAATTTAACCTTGACCAGTTCCTTGTCATTTATAGACTGCCAGTGTGAAAGTCGACTTTGTGCGCCATAAATTAAAATAGGACAGATTACCTTGGGAGACGTGAACTCTGCTGGATGTTGTTTGCCCTGCAGGAAGACTTTCTCACTAAGCCTTTCGGTTTCTGGTGTGTGTGTGCGCGCGTTTCGGTGTGTGTGTTTTTTGTGCACATTTGTCAGTACATTGTTGTGTTGAAATGTCTTTTTGTGTGTACACGTGCACGCGCATGTGTTTTTTTGGGACCGCATGGTATAAGGGGTGTTTTAAGCTGTACTGCTCCTCCCCCCTCGCTTTTTGCTTTAGCTCCACTGTAGTTGCCCAAGGTTTTTGTCTGAAGGAAATGAACTCCTCTTTCCCAGCCGAACACGAATGGGCTGTTTAGCCTGTCATCCTAGTCTATTTACGATGAATGGCATCATCATCATTGCATAAATAGGGACAGCACTGCTCTCATTCCATGACTATAAAAATACGTTGGATTAAATATGTCCTTCAAATGAATGTGATGGACTGGAAGTAACCAGGCTTTAAAATGCTCATTATTCAGCCGTACTTTATGTTCTGCTGTGGCCACGGCTGAGGAGCGACTGATTCTTTGTTTACATAATCCTCCCTCTAAAGTCGTTCCAATTTATCTGTGTCATATGTGTCAATTGTGCAAACGAAGTCATGTCTATAGATAACCGGCTTTCTACTGTTAAAGCTTTTCGAGTGGCTATATAATGTGTCACAATAAGGAAAAACAACATTCAGGAAAAACGATGAGGTACCTGGGGACAGATGTTCTCCCAGGCAGTGAGAGTAGCTGACTTCCACCTCTTCGGCACCATATTGCTTGAAAACAAAGCCAAAGTAAGCAACCTGAAGGTCAGCATGGACTAGATAAATGAGACAGTGGATTTTTTTGCTCTATGGTTCAACAGAAGAGAGCAAATTGAGAAGTGGAAAGGCATTTAGCCTCGTTCACACAGTTTGAAGTTCAGCTGAGGGATAACAGAGACTGAATGAATAACAGAGACTGAATGCAAATCAAAACTGAATACATATAGAAATAATCAAAGGGAGGTGAGGTGCAATATTTGCATTGTAATATCTCAGGACACCACGTAGAATATTATACGAAAATCCATGGGACACGATTTCGTACGATATGTGATGTTACGTTAGGTAAAATTTCAATCCGCCACCAAAACGTATGATACAATGCCTAAAACGTAACGTATGTTACAAATGCTTTTACAACGTATAAAATGTTACGAGCGCTATTAAAATGTCAAATAACATATGAACACCAGACAAACGTATGATATTTACAAACACTATGAAAATGTAGAAATAAATATGAATTTTAACTAAATGTTCAGCGTGTGTTTCGAACAGGTGACAGTGATATCAGAAGCCAGTCACCTTACCCACTGTATCACACCGGATAGGTTGAACAAGTATGACTAACAGCAACACCAAGGTCGCTAGAATATGTCATGAATGCATTGCAAGTTAGGTCACCGTTAGGCATCACAACACAGCTTTGGGGTTCAGGTTAGGGTTTGGGTTAAATATCACAGCACTGGGGTTGAAGTTTGGGTTAGGATTACAAAGACAATTGTTTCAAACTTATTCATGTGAGACTACCACTCGCATCCATGAGCCAGAGGTGCTTATTTGGTGCTGTGGGTTGCACACCCCTCTGGAAAGCGGAAGGTCTCAGTCTTTTGTTTCTCGATTCAGACACGAAAGTACTTTTACTTAACATAATATTTCTTAAGAAATCGCTGGGTTAAAATTGATGTAAAATTGTCTACGTAATCGTACTGAGCCCAGGTAGAAATATCCATGATATATCTGCAGTAATAGTGAAATGATTATGCAGTGATAGTGTAAAATATTTTTGGCAAGAATTTTTTTAGGTGCATACAAAAGCCCATCGTAAAAG
Organism: Esox niger; assembly: GCA_016801105.1. Classification (NCBI taxonomy): domain Eukaryota; kingdom Metazoa; phylum Chordata; class Actinopteri; order Esociformes; family Esocidae; genus Esox; species Esox niger. The sequence goes on from JACXGJ010003417.1 coordinate 26,259, forward strand.
GCAGATTTCATTTAACTGTCACTAAGAGAATCCGTCATATCTCCTCTCCTCCCCAAATGAACAAGGCACTTGAAATTCCTCCGGTGTTTACTGGTTATAATTCAGATATCTTCCTCACGGCAGGAGCTAGTTTGCATTATTTCATTTAATGGTGCCACAAGACATTGATTCTGCTGAGATTATCGGAGAAGACAACTGGTAGCAATGGAAATATTAACCTTTGCTTTGAATATGAGACACTGCAAGAATTCATTCAGTGCTGGATATTGGCATTTTTTATCACAACAATGCTAAATATGTTAAAATATACAAAATACAATAAAACATTACTGAAATCATCAAAAATTATAATAGGAACTATTTGATATGCATTTAATGTAAATATCATTAGTCTTTTTTAAGCATTGAAGTATATTAAATACATTTTTACAATTAATTAGAAATGTCCCAATTTAGATTATATTAGACTTAAAATATTGTACCAGTTTAATTAACATTAGGTATATTATTATGGGCATCCATGAGTAACAATTTTTCTGAACTTCATCTTAGGAAACTTATGGCTCATTGGGTGATGGGTTTTAGTGTCAATTTTAGAAATGAGCAAAGACAAAATAAATGATATCCAGATTTACAAAATGGTGGATGCTGAAGGACAGCGCGGTCTATGAGAACATTCTTTTGAGGTGCTGTCACTGTAATTCTCTGCAGTCAAATACATGCTTTTCTGTTCCTCTTCAATAGAAACAATGAAAAACCCAGATATGTCTCTTTCATATGCACTGCAAAATTTTGTCACCCGAAGACTAATCCTTGAAATAATAGCAATTAAGCCTCTGCCCCAGTTTAGTGCGCTATAATTTATTTGCCTCATGAGCTTTTATCTCTGCTGACAAAAAGGATCATTGCAACGATTTACACTCTTATCATCCATGAACATGTATCCTTGTCTAGTGAAAGAGAATCCAGTTTGAAAGAGCTAATTTTACATTCAATTCAATAAATAACAACTTGTAGTGTGAACAGCATTTACAGACATGCATGCAGTGTATATTCAGTGACAACAGGAAAAATGGAAACGGATATGTCACAAAACATGATTTAAGGCCGAGTGATCAAAGTGGAAAACAATGACTACAGATGACTTGCGTTCAGGTTTAGTGTGGGCCCAAATCGGCAACCTTTTTTACTGTCCAAGACAAAAATGCCCCTGTTGATGCTTGTACCCGCTTCTACTGAGCAAATTGTCATGACATTATATTTCTGTTCTTTAATGCTTGGAAGACTAATGAGATCTATTTCATCAAATTTGATTTCCAGCACTTTCCATTTCACTAATCGATACCTAACTAACTCCTAAATCTAAACTTAACCCATTATGCCTAACCCCAACGTTTGACCTAAATCTAACACTTAAATGAAAAAAGTGGGGACAGGAACATTTTCGCATTCGTTTTTTCAGATTGACATTTTGTGGACGTTTTGTCCCTATATAGAACACATGTGATATAGTACTCCAAACCTGAATATGTCACATGTGATACAGTATTCTAAACCAGAATTGTATTAAATGCTGTCCTTAATGTCTAACTAGCTTTTAGTTTAGCTTGGTGCTTTGATGGATAGAAATGTGTTGATTGAAGCATAGTCAGGATTATGACACTGAGACCATGATAGGTAGTAAATGTTATTGAACTGGCTTTGTGAGGTGTGTTCACACCTCCTGTTAACCCTTACTGTACACCGCAAAGATTAATCAATGCCAATTTCATTCCAGCCAAGGGTGTCATACTACATGGTATGACTCAAATGAGGAAGACAGGGGCATTGCATGGAATTGACAGCACATGTTGGAATGCTTTTCAAGACATGTATTTTCTCTATGGGTTCCCTACAGGTAGCCTATCCCAGGCCAACCCCCTCCTGGCTTCTCTGTCCCTCCCAGGACGTCCCCTCCAGACCCAGCTGGACCTAAAGCACTTTCTGCCCCTGCGTGTTAACTCCTCCTCTCCCCTCAGCCTCTTCCCCAACTTCAACACGGTGAGCTGCTCTCTGTCTCTCTCAAACACACACACACACACACACGCACACACACGCGTAAGCTAACTAAATGGGGTTACCAAATTTGATTGGCCTTCCTACTTTTTGAATCTTAACAATATCCCATCCCCTACCAATCCTAACCCTAAACTTAATCCTTCCCAAACCCATAACCCCTACTGCCTAACCCTAAACCTAACCGGTAGTGCCTAACAATAACCATAA
>JACXGJ010003417.1:28623-54018 GCA_016801105.1 Esox niger
ACACACACACACACACACACACACACACAAACACCCAATCTAAGTTGCTAATAATATCTACATCTAAGAACTTGTGAGTCACTATAAGTCATTCTGCAAAACCAAAATCAACATAGATGTTTTTGTTTTCATTGATATTGACAAAGCGATTTTGATAATAATGAATTGGGTTCAACCGAGAGCAGAAACCTCCTTTCTCCTCTGGCTGGTATGATATCCTGCCAAGATAATTGTGTTAATTGGATCCTGCTTCTGAAACCATTTTGCTATTTGGTAGAAAACAATTAGCGTTTTTTGGTATTGTAAATAAATCATATAGATGTTTCTTTGCAGCATTGAATATGCTACTGACCATATTGGTGCCTTAACTTGCGCGTGCATATTCAGACACATAAAAATGTGCTATTTGGCTTGGTCATTTGAGGTATTAATAGTTTTATGAAAGGTCATCCGTCTTATTTGACAGGGATATTTTTAAGCTGGGTTTGATATGTGTTTGCAGTGTAGGTGGAAGTGACAACAGCCCATTCACAGAGGCTGCATTATTGACTAGTGTTTTTTTTTCCGTTTGACACCGTTATACAGTGGGGCTTAACTTTAGTCCTGGGGAGCAGCAGGGTTGGCTTGTTGTTTTCCTAGTTTCTCGCCTAACAGTATCAGACCAAATACACACAACACATTTTGGGAAAAAAACTGTGATGGTTTAGTATTGGACACACAGCATTGGGTTGTTACTCTCAAGGAGGGTTGCACTGTGATAAACTAGGCACAATGGGCCACTTTAAATGAATGCTTGCGTTGTAATCCTAGTTTTAATTCTGGATGCATATTTTCCTGACTTGAGTTGCCTTCAGAACATTACAGCCACCTGTCGAAGGATGTGTATAGGTTTTGAAATACATATTTTTAAAGTGCTCAATTTAACCAAGAGTAGCATCCATAGGATATATTTTTGGTCGATTTCAAAGGTAGACTATTTTGAAGAAAGAAAAATAGAGATTAGGAAACAACAGTATATGTATTTTTTGAATAAATGTGCTACTTGAAAGTACCATTGTAACATTGGGCAGTAAGCAGAAAAGGTAAAAGTGCCTTCAAATGTGCTACGAAGGCACTGCTGTCTCATAGGCTGTGGTGAAAGCAACACCACTATTGTTGATTAGCCAATCAAATATCATATAATACACTAATGTATACACTTCTACAAGCAGGCAGCTGTTTGCCCTGTGGTTGGGCCATCTGACTAGTAACCAAACTGTTGACAGATCAAGTCCCATGCTAGCAAGTGGATTTTTCTTTAATGTTGTCGCTAAATATAAACTGCTCAGACATTTTAAGGGAACACGTAATCATTACAGTATAACACCAAGTCAGTTAAATTGCAGGGATATCAATCTGTCCAATTAGGAAGCATTGGTGATTGTCAATCAATCTCACCCGTTTTGGTGCAAATGAAAACAGGTGCACTGGAGAGGCAACAGCAAGACAACCCGCAAAAAGAGAATGTTTTTGCAGGTGGTCGCCACAGACAAGTGCTCTCTCCTTATCCTCCCTAACAAATTATTTTCTAGTTTGGGGTTTTGCTAGTGTCCTTGTCACTACTGATAGCATGAGGCGGTACCTGCTGCCCATTCAGGTTGCACAGTTAGTCCCTCTCCTCGAGGATGGCACATCCAAATGTGCCATTGCAGGAATGTTTGCTGTCTCCCAGTACAGTCTCAAGGGCATCAAGGGGACACCAGAAGAGAGGCCGTTACATGAAGAGAGCTGGACAGGGCCATAGAAGGCCATCAACCCAGCAGCAGGACTGGTATCTGCTCCTTTGTGTGAGGAGGAACAAGAGCTGCACTGCCAGAGCTCTAAAATGACCTCCAGCGGGCTACGGGTGTGCATGTTTCTGACCAAACTGTCAGAAACAGACACCATGAGGGTGGCATGAGGTTCTGATGTCCTCTAGTGGGACCAGTGCTCACAGCCCAGCACCGTGCAGCTCAATTGGCAGGTCCACCAGTGATGCGCCATTCTCTTAACATTTGAGAGCAGGTTCCCACTGAGGAAATTTTACGAAGGAGGAAAGTTCCCACTGAGGAGATTTGAAAGAGTCTACAGGTGCCGCGGTGAATGTTATGGTGCCTACAACAACACCATCCAGCATTACCGGATTGGCAGTGGGTCAGTGATGGTCTAGGGAGGCATATCCTTGGAGGGTCATGCAGACCTTTACGTTCTAGCCAATGGTGCCCTGACTGTTCTTAGGTACCGGGATGAAATCTTCAGACCCATCGTTAGAACTTATGCTGTTGCAGTGCGCCCTGGGTTCCTACTGGTGCCGGACAATGCCTGGCCTCCTGTGACCAGAGTGTGTAGGCAGTTCCTGGATGAGCAAGGCATGGATGCCATTGACTGGCCCTCACAAATCCAATTGAGATCCTTGGGACCCAAAGTACAGCTGGTTTTCATTCTAGCCCTCCAAATATTGACTAATTTATCTGATGTCACCAAGTAGAGACCCTATAGTGTCATCTTAGTGTTTCCCTAATTTTTTTGAGAAATGTAAGAAATAATTCCTTAATGCCTAAAATGTTTGTGTAAAATCTTATCTTTTACATCAAATTAGCCAATATGGTTAAGGTTAGGATTAAGGTTAAGGTTTGTTTTCTCATTCTAACTCGTTCCATATTTGAACTGATTATGCAGGACAATGGACAGAGTTGCTTAAACATTTCAGGGCACCTCCGTAGGGGACAGTTAATTATTGAATATTTACAAAGAGGTTAATGGATAGATTATCAGCTTTATTGCAGCATATATATTGGTTTTATAATTTATAAATAACGACAGTTTCCAGGGCATTGAAAACTTTGGGACAAATGCCACAACAGGTTAATCAGGGGTGTTTCATCAAATAATTTGTGCAGGCATTAGAGAGCAGTTTCGTGTGCTGATTCTTTATTTTTGCCTTTGGAATTTGCAATTGGTGTCTGTTAACTTGAGCATGAATGCAGCCCATGAAATCCGTCATGAGACTGTGAAGCCAAAACATTTGATGTCCTACAATTAGGGTACAATATAAGGCAGGGTTTCTCAACTCTGAGCCTGGGGACCCAGACCACTGCTGGTGTTCTATCCTACCTGAGAGTTAATTGCATTCGCCTGGTGTCCCAGCTCAAAATTAGTCAATATTTAGAGGGCTAGAATGAAAACCAGCTGTACTTTGGGTCCCGAGGCCTGGAATTGAGAACCACTGATAAAAGGTTTTTATAAAAACTGTTGTCATTTATTAATAGTGAAATCAATGTGCTCAAATGTGCTCAGATCCTTTAGCCAGGTGTGGTTATGGCCAACAACCCTCTTTCAAAGCTATATCCTCCTGCAGGGTTTTCCCTGGTTTTCCCTACTTCTACTTTGCAGTTTTTCAATACACGAATTTGCTGAACCAATATACAATACTTGTTTAATGAGGAGCAGTGATGTTAGAAATGCTTTCTATTGCAAAGCGTTTAGTAAGCAGCCATGTCCTGTTGGTGGGGTGAGTAATGGCTGTGTTTGTGTTTAGTCTGGTTTATTCTGTGCGCAACAGATGGATCCGGTCCAGAAGGCAGTCATCAACCACACGTTTGGTGTGGCGCCACCCAAGAAGAAGCAAATAATCTCCTGCAACATTTGTCACCTTCGCTTCAATTCCACCGTAAGTCGGCCATCTCGGATACCATGGGTTCAGGCTTTCGGCCTCTCTGTCAGGCCGTGGACAGCTCTGACGGAGTGTGTGCTTAGTGTGTGTTGGGGTGTGCCTCCTGATCCTCTATCTGAAAGTGGTGTGTATAAATGGCACTGAGCCTTTCTCAGCCTATCAGCCAGAAACAGCAGTAAACCCGACAGCTTGTCTCTGCTGCTATCCAACTTCTTATATAGATGAACCATCACTGTCCAAATATTCACACTATGCACACACGCACACCCACACACACACACACAAACACACACACACACACACACACAAAATCAGAGGGAATTCTCTTAAGAAACTTTTCCATTCATAAGAATGAATTGCATTTATGGGTCTCAAGCTTGTCAGCGGATTAAAGGACTGCCAGACGTGACTGTAATGTATCAGGACTAACTATTTACCAAGCCGTTTACCAAAATCCTTTCAACTTTCCCAGTCTCTCTTCGCTGTTTCAGCTCTGATACTAGAGATATCCTGTCTCTATTCCACTCATACAGCTTCTTTATGTCCTCCATGAACAGAACCAGGCAGAGGCTCACTACAAGGGCCACAAACATGCCTGCAAGCTGAAAGCCATGGACTCCCAGAGGAACCGCCACAGGGGCCATAGCTCCCCGGTAGGGAGGGAGAGAGACAGGAGGACAACGGTGTCAGAAGCCTTGCCAGCATTAATGGATTCCAATCTAACAGAAAAAAATGACGGAATACCAGGTTTGTTCAAGGTCACTCGTTTACCAATGTTCTTGTTCCTTGTCAAGACTGACATATGGTTTAGTATAGGCATTAATGTCGGATCAGTGATCTTTGTTGTAACAGGGCGGGTGTTGTAAGCACACCCGGAATCGGTAAAGAATATTTCCCCGTCGCACTAACGTTTCAGTTCGCTGGAATAATGTAAATCAGCTCTAATACAGAAGCTAAATGATTGGTGACCTTTCTTCCCATGTAGCTCTAGGTTCTTGTCCTACGTCACATTGTAGCGGCATTACTCAGTTTAGTTACTATAGTAGTGTAGGACTAAAGCCACTCTCATTCATTAATGTCCCTCTCTCAACAGGCCTTCCCTTGGCTCCTCAGCCCCCTACCGGAATAGCACCGGATGAATCCCTCCAGGGGGTATCCCTCATCCCCATGCCCGTCTCGAAGACCCCTCCCCTGGACGCCTCAATCCCGCTGTCCCCCCAGGTCTCCCCTGCCGTCCCCCAGCTCACAGAGCTCACAGCTGACCGAACTGTGGATGGCGCCAACCTAACTGCCGAAAGTGACCAGGCTCTGGAACGCGTCCAAGGCCAGGGGGAGTCTCTGGGGGCCACACGAGGGGAGGGGGAGACAGAGGAGGTCAAGAAGAGCCCTCCTGCCAAGCAGAACCTCCATTGTCCTGTGTGTAAAGTCACAGTCAACTCCTCATCCCAGTTAGAAGCTCACTATAGAGGTCTGTACTATCACTGAAAGTGAATTATATTTATTTACTGACATGTGATTCAAACTCTGGAATTTCAGCAGATTCAATAGAGTAATGTATCTCAATTCATACCATTTTATCCAAGTTGGTAAAAAAAAATCCCAAATTATGTTAAACTGCAATGAATTAATTGAAGGGATTTTAAGTACCTTTTCAACAATCAACCTGGTTATTGATGTCGACAGACGTCGTAAAGACACACTGGTTTTGCCTGAAGAAAAGAATCAACAGATGTTTGGTTGTTCCTGTGATGTGTGTGATGTGCCCTAGGCTCCAAGCACAAACAGATGCTGGAAGGCCGGGCGTGTGCTCAGCTGCGACGTCGGGGCAAGTTGACGTCCTCGCCTGGATCGACCTGCAGGACAAAGCGGCTGGCCGGCAGTGGTGCGGCCGCGACCAGCCAACCGTTCCACTGCAGGATGTGCGCGGTGTCCGTCAACTCAGAGATGCAGCTAAAACAGGTGCGTGTTTGAAAACCGGGAGGACCCGCAACAAACATCTGAATACCGAAAACCAATTTGTTTTTGTCCCTTAGCACGTGAACAGCAGAAGACACAAAGACCGGTTGGCTGGAAAACCCCAAAAGCCAAAGTTCAGCCCTTATATCAAGAGCCAGCTGAATCCCGCGTTAGCGGTGAGTGTATCTCCAACATGGACACACACACAGAATCACAGCAACTAGTCCCCGGATATGCAACTTCCTACCCAGGCAAAGCAGCAACGCATCTTTTTTATCTTCAACCCCATCCCCTTCTTGTTTATTCTCTTTGTAGAACGTCAGATGGACCGGCTTCCCATTTGGGGGGGTGACCTCGGCCATGGGTAAACTGGCCAGCCACTGCCATCCCAGTGCTTACAGCCCTCAGGTGATGGCCAAGGGGAGGAGAGTATAGAAAGGGGGACATATCGTATTGCTTCCAACATGTAGTTCTCACTATTTGTAATCACGTTAATCTATGTTATAGTTAACTGGTTGCAATACCGTTACAACTTCTATCATGGTGTTAAACTTAGGTTTTCTGTTCAGATCTTTTTAGCAACCATAGATGTTTTATCTCGTTGTAATTAGGGATGCAGCGATTAACCTATTTCACAATTAACCACGATTTAAAACATCCTCCTTTAGTACCCATAAATGTTCAGCTACACCGAGTGTTTCTGTTCTCCTTCTCCGGTTGCACAGTGTTGAAAATTAAATAGAAATTGCCAGTGCAACCTGCAGGCAGAACGAAAATGAAGTTACCCCAGCTCTGTTACGAGAGCATCATTGTTACGAGAGCAGCATTGTGTTTGAGGGGGGCTACCTACATTAGCAAAACAATGGCATATGGATCAACCATTGGTGCTCTGTAAAAACCAAAAAAATGCCTGAAGTTGTCAGTGTGGGGGCATTTTGGATACGTAAAGAACAATGGTGGGGTTGTTCGAGACGATCAAAATCATACATGCAACGTGCAGAAAAAAATAGAACGTTTGATTTTAAACCAATTAATCATTTACTCAAACTTAAATGGCATATAATCCCCTCAAGGGCTTCAGTGTGACCGTTAACATATTTTAGCTTCCTCCCATTTGTGTTGAGTAAACACTACATATGGTAGGTTAGGGTTAGAAATTAGAAGTCAATCAAATCGTTATGAAAAAGTCCAATCAAAGTTAATCTTATCATGTATTATTTATTTGAATGGTTCCTATTCACTTTAACTAAAGACAACCTCTGGTACTGATGCAGTTCTACTCATTGTTGCAAAAATCTTATTGAAACGTAGAAAAAAAAATTGACTCCATTTGACTCTTTGTTTTGAAATAATGCCAAGGTTGTTTACAGGGGTAGCTCATATTAAATCCGAATAGATATAAACTTTTTGTTTATTTTTTATAAATTTTGTACTGCATTATTTCTTTTTTGAAAGGCAGCAACTGTTAAAAACAGAAGCCATCAATGACATGTTGTACAATAAAACCTCTAATTAAACAACTCCCATGTGATTGTTTACATCCCTAGTGTTGGGAAAAATGCATCATCGTGAAACCGTGATTATTCCTCCGACTATAATCGTACCGTCAAAATCTATAATCGTTGCATCCCTAGTTGTAATTTGGATGTGTGGGTCAGTTGGCTTAGGTCTTATCTGTTGAATTTATTGTTCACACATAAAAAAGCTGTGAATGTGTAGTCTCAGTTGACATTTTTGAATTGTTCTATGGAAAGTGCATTTGGCCTTTGTAGGCAAAATTCAACGTGAACAATAGGGAGCTGTCTTTTAAAGATGAGCTAGCGATTTGGATGAAAAGAGAAACTCAGTTAGAACAATAACAAAACATTTGGGTATAACCAAATAATCTTCAACACCTCAAAATGGCTGCAGTAAAGGCTTGGCAAACCATCTTAAAGGATTGATGTCAATGGTTTGTAGACTCGTTGCTGTTATTGCCAGGGATTTATGACTAAATATTAGATTTTATCCTCTCACATTCACTTTAAGGTTAATGGTTGTAATACTTAGACTTGCATAGAATGGGTGGATGAAACTCTGACAGTCCTGTTATTCATAGGTTGCTCAACATATTAGTGTTGAAATAGACATTTTGCACTTTTGTCCCATATTCATCTTTTAGACGTATTTTCATTCCTAAAGGGCACAGCAAAAATAGACTTTGCAAAAACAGAATTTTGAAAGGCACTGTATGTCTAGTAACTGAGGAAGGTCCTTGTTTGGGAACTGGCTGGGTCACTCTCTTCCACAGTTTGACAAATACCAAAATAACTGCTCCAAAGTTTCTGAGGCCAAAACACAGACGGGCACAAAAAGGTCTGTCAGGTACTCCTGTAAACATAGCCTCACACACACAAACATTGCCAGATAATCATAATAAACACAAGCTCGCACACACAAACTGAGGGCAACATAGGAACTGGGTTTGGTCAGCAGTCGGGCAGAGGCAGTGTCTCGTACCCTTGTCAAATTGTTGTCCAGGGTTTTTAAGGCCAGCTTGAGATATTGCCAACAATCCACAGTGGATTCGCACAGATTGGTGCAGTTGGCCATTTTAGGGATGGCAGATGACCTAGCGGCACATTAATTGTGTAACCCAGGTTTACCTCCGTTGATGGCTCGTGCGTTGCCTTACCACAAAGCTGACAAGTTTTTACACAAGTTTGTTAACCCTGGACTAAGGTTTAACACTAGGCTAAGGATCCACATTTGTACAGTGAGGGAAATAAGTATTTGATTCCCTGCTGATTTTATAGGTTTGCCCACTGACAAAGGAATGATCAGTCTATAATTTTAATGGTAGGTTTATAGTGAGAATATGAATTGATTTGCATTTTAATGAGGAAAATTTGTATTCGACCCCTCTGCAAAACATGGCTTAGTACTTGGTGGCAAAACCCTTGTTGGCATCACAGAGGTTTCTTGTAGTTGGCCACCAGGTTTGCACACATGTCAGGAGGAATTATGTCCCACTCCTCTTTGTCATGAAGGTTTCGAGGCTGATGTTTGGCAACTCAAACCTTCAGCTACCTCCACATCTTTTCTATGGGATTATGATCTGGAGACTGGCTTGGCCACTCCTGGACCTTAATGTGCTTCTTCTTGAGCCACTCCTTCGTTGCCTTGGTCGTGTTTTCTGAGTCATTGTCATGCTGGAATACACATTCACAATCCATTTTCAATGCCCAGGCTGTAACCTCAAATCACCCAAGATTTGAGGGTACATGGCCTCGTCCATTGTCCCTTTGATGCGGAGAAGTTGTCCTGTCCCCTTAGCAGAAAAACACCCCTAAAGCATAATGTCTAAATCTCCATGTTTGACGGTGGGGATGGTTTTCTTGGGGTCATAGGCAGCATTCCTCCTCCAAACATGGTAAGTTGAGTTGATGCCAAAGAGTTTGATCTGGTCTCATCTGACCACAACACTTTCACCCAGTTCTCCTCGGAATCATTCAGATGTTCATTGGAAAACGTCAGACGGGCCTGTACATGTGCTTTCTTGAGCAGGGGAACCCTGTATGTGCTGCAGGATTTCAGTCCTTCACGGCGTAGTGTCTTACCAATTGTTTTCTTGGTGACTGTGGTCCCAGCTGCCTTGAGATTGAAAAGATACTCCTATGTAGTTCTGAGCTGATTCCTCACCGTTCGCATGATCTTTGTAACCCCACAAGTTGATATCTTCCTTGGAGCCCCAGACCGAGGGTGATAGACAGTTCTTTTGTGTTTCTTCAATTTGTGAATAATCTCACCAAGATGCTGCTTGTTGCACATTCCAGCCTTATGTAGGTCAAAAATCTTGTCCCAGACATCATTGGACAGCTCTTTGGTCTTGCCATGATGGAGAGTTTGGAATCTGATTGATTGATTGCTTCTGTGGACAGGTGTCTTTTATACTGGTAACAAAATGAGATTAGGAGCAATTCCTTTAAGAGTGTGCTCTTAATCTCAGCTCGTTACCTTTATAAAAGACACTTGGAAGCCAGAAATATTTCTGAATGAGATGGGATCAAATACTTATTTCACTCATTGAAATGCAAATCAATTTCTAAAATATTTTACATGCCTTTTTCTGGTTGTCTTGCATGAACAGCACGTTTGAGTTCTCCACAAGGTGGCTCAATGATATTTAGGTCAGGAGACTGTGATGGCCACTCTGTAGCCACAAGAGTGTCAGCTTGGCCTTGCGCTCAGAGTCCTTGTCCTGCTGGAAATTCCAAGAGCGTCCCATGTGTAGCTTTTCATGCAGAAGAATGCACATTTTCTGCCAGTATTTTGTGATAACATCCTGCGTTCATCTTGCCGTAGATTTTCACAAGATTCCCCGTGCCTTTAGAGCTCACACACTCTCAGGACATCAGTGAGCCACCACCACGCTTTATAGTGCGGATGGAATTGGCACTAAGGTGTTAGCAGCAGATCCTTTAAGATCCCAAATCAACTACACCTGTTCATTATTTCTTTGCCACAGAAGATGCTTATTACCTAGATACATCATGCAGAACACCTGTACTTAACCATCTGCATTTGTGATGTTTCTCCACCCATTTATTCGTGATTTTCCTTTAATTTGTCATCATTGTATTATGTTATCATTGTTTGTTTTCTATAACCTCTGGTTTCTACACTTTTCCAGACCAAATTGGCCCTACAGAAGCAGCTGTCCAAGGCACTGTCGGCCGGTATCCTGGCCAGTCACCTGAATCCAGCTACCCTGTGCACAATGACCTCCAATCCCCTGGCCCTGCGAGGTCCCCCTGGCCCCGGCCACACCGCCATGCTCCAGAATCCTCTGCTCAGCCCGACTCTCTTTAGGCCTGCTCCAGGGCCCCTGAGGGCCACACATGCGCCCATCATCTTCTCGCCGTACTAGCCAAGCTTGAACTATACTGGAACAAATGGACATGTTTACGACACTTAATAAGGCCTGTATGCGAAGGCCCGTAATCTCTTTGTCCTCTGCCAGCTTACCCCCTTGGCACCTAGATGCTGTATATGATGTGGTACATAAGCAATATAGTCAATATAGAGGTCAGTTCTGACCTCTAATAGACCAGGAAGGATCTTCATCCTGTCACTTAAACACCAATCCAAACATTTCAGGTCTTTCCAAGTGCACAGATATTGGGAGATGATTTTGGGAAGGCCCTAAACATGAATCCACGGTCAGAGAGAGCTGAGTTTAAACTACTGAGGCTTCAGCGCTACACAGTGGAGAACAAGAAATGGCCGTGGGGTACCAGCCAACGATCAAATCCCATCTCTCTGACGCCTTGTTCAAACGGAGTCAGGAACTTTTTAAAAGCCATAAAAACAATCCACTGTTGGTTTTGTTATTTCCTTAAATGACGATAAAGAACTAAGCCAATATTTATGTATACATATATGTCACGTATAATGGCTGTTGCCAGTGTGTGCTTGCTTTAGGATAGTCTCATATTTCCTTTACCCAGTATTAGTAAACCACCTGTCTAGGAATCGGTTTAATTTAAATGTTGTGATTTTTTTAAATGGTGCTTTATAAACAAAACTTTTATTGAAATCCCAAAAGGGTATCTTTTGCGACACAAGGAAAAATCCTTTAAGAAAATTCACTACCGTTCAAAAGTTTTGGGTCAATTTCCTTGTTTTTGATAGATGAGCACATATTTGGTCATTAAAATTACAGCAAATTTATCAGAAATACATTGTAAACATTGTCCATGTTCTAATGGAATTCTGTATACACTTAAGGTTACAGAGTATCAGCAACCATCAGTCCTGTGTTCCATAGGCACATTGTGTTTGCTTTTCCATGGTTATCATTTTAAAATGTTAATTGATCATTAGAAAACCATTTAGCAGTTTTGTTAGCACAGGTGAAAACTGTTGGGCTGATTAAGGTAGCAATAAGCCTGGCGTCCTTTAGACTAGTTGAGTATCTGTAGCATTAGAAATTGTGGGTTTGATTACAGGCTCAAATTAGCCAGAAACAAAGAACTTTCTTCTGAAACTTGTCAGTCTATTCTTGTTTTGAGAAATGAAGTTATTCCATATGTGAATTTCTTAAGAAACTGGAACTGGAACACTGTGTACTACTCCACAGAACAGTACAAACTGGCTCTAATCAGCACAGAAAGAGGAGTTAGAGGCCCTGGTTTACAACTAAACAAGAGGACAAATACATTATTGTCTAGTTTGAGAAACAGACATCTCACATGTCTTAATTAAATAGTACCCACAAAACATCAGTCTCAATATCTACAGTGAAATGGCAACTCTGCGATGCTGGCCGTCATGGCAGAGTTTCAAAGAAAAAGCCCTAACTCAGACTGGTCAATGGATAGAAAAGGTCAAGTATCTGTGCAAAAGACCACAGATGCTAAACAGAGGAAGATTGGAAAAAGTGTGGTGGACAGACAGATCTAAGTTTGAGGTGTTTGGATCACAAAGAAGAACATTTGTGAGACGCAAACCAAATTAAACAGTGCTGTAGGAGTGCTTGATGCCAACTGACAAGCATTGTGGAGGCAATGAGATGATCTGGAGTTGCTTTGGTGGTGATAAAGTGGTAGATTTGTACAGGGTAAAAGGGAGTGTGAAGACGGAAGGCTATCACTTAATTGTGCAATGCTATGCCATACCTTGTGGACGTTTCCTGATTGGAGCCTATCTTCTCCTACTGGACTATGACCCAAAGCATCGCTCCAAACTATGCAAAACCTATTTAGGGAAGAAGCAGTCAGCTGGTATTCTGTCTTTAATTGAGAGGTCAGCACAGTCACCAGATCTCATGAACAAGACTATCTAATGTTGCAATAAACAAATTATCTACTCTCTCCCTTGACAACGGGGTACGCAAATATTTGGCCATAAAAATCTAAGGGTTCATTGACAAATGCAAAGTTTGAAGAAAAAAAATAATTATTTCTAAATTGTGCCATATATCATATTCAAACTAATTTAATGTATGTTTTCATGGAAAACAAGGAAATGTCTACATTACCCCATACTTTTGTACATTAGTGTGTATACATTAGTGTGTGTACATTGACTACAAAGGTAAGTTGTTTACTGGGTGGAATACATTAGTGGCTCTTTCATATTACTTCCTTTTTTTAAATAATTGTTGATCTTGGCCAACCTAAATAAACTGGTTTGGCTTGACGGGTTACGGATGTAATTAAAAATGATCTCATGCCAGTTTGCCTATCCACCATTTAAAGAATGCTTTCACATTCATATTTGGCCGGTGAGTTTTCAGTAGCAACTGAGACGACATTTCATACAAACACAAATAAATAAATAAAGGTTTTCACTCACTGTATTGCAAGTCGCTTTGGGTATTATAATACATTGAGTTTAAACGACTCTTATCCAAAGCGACTTAAGTCACTGCTCTTTGCTAGAGTGGCTACAGACAATCAGTCCTAATCCTCACCTCATTCAAACATGATGGCGTGATTGCAAACGTCAGGGACACTAAAAGAAGGAATGAGAAACGGGTCATGGTCATTGTGAAAGGGACATTTTTATCTCCAAATTTCACAAAAAAATCCCCAGATTTTTACCAGTACTAACTGATGCTGTAGCCAGATAATTATTATGAAGACTTACTGAAAAGGGTCACTTCTCAGTCACATGATTTCCGAAGAAACTGGCAGGTGTTTTTGAAGAGGTAGTATAAAGCTGTTACGATAGTTTTGTATCCTTTACTCCTTTTCATCAACTGGTTGTGCTGAAACGTAATCTAAACAATAATACTTTCAAAGTTGCTTTTAAGTGTCATCCGTTGTAGACTATATGGATTGACTATGTCCATCCATTGCAATAATGTACGTTGGTATTCGCACCAAGAAAATATCTCCATAATGTCTGCATCATTGCACATGACCTTATAAAGAATACATTTTTATATAAAAATGTGTCTCCTGTGTTGCCTTACATTTCTTATTGTTTCACTCATACACATGCTATGACTGACATGTGAGTCAGGTGACGTCTGAACCCACCCCAGAAGGAATCCACTGACAGAATGCATGCCACGCTTTCTCATCCAAAGAGACTCATCAAGTTTAACAAGCGTATCTCTGGTTCTCTGCCTTCATTTTTTGGTTTGTGTGAAAAATGGCTGAGGCCATGGACTCTAAAGGTTGTTCAATCTGTCAGGATGTCCTGAAGGAGCCAGTGACAATTTCCTGTGGACACAGTTACTGTATGGGCTGTATTACAGAATTACAGGAAGATGACATGGGTATCTGCAGCTGCCCCCAGTGTGGACAGGATGTCCCCCTAAAGATGGATGAATCAGTGGGGAATCAAAAGAAAAGACTCCAGCGTGATCCTCCTCCGTACAATAATGCTGCACCTGGAAATGTGGAGTGTGATTTCTGCACTGGGAGAAAACTCAAAGCTGTCAAGTCCTGTCTAGTATGTTTGGTATCCCTCTGTGAGACTCATCTTCAGCCTCACAATAATGTTGCTCGGTTAAAGAACCATAAGTTGATCCCAGCCTCCTCTCAACTTCAGGAGAAGATCTGTTCTAATCATGAGAAACTGCAGGAAATTTACTGTCGTACCGATCAGCAGTGTATCTGTTATCTTTGTACCATGGATGAACATAAAGGTCATGATACAGTCTCAGCTGCAGCAGAAAGGACTGAGAAACAGGTAAGAGAGGGACCCCACAGATACAAAACATATATTTGTGTGTGTAAGGTATTATTATGTGTTTCTCAGTCTAAGGTGACATAACTGGTATAGCAGCAACAGTAAACTGTCAACGCCCTGGAATGTTAAATATCAGTAGATAAGCAAATAATGCACCTCCGCTTTTGGTTAGGATTATCTCACATCTGATTGAGTTTATCATGCCACGCCAAGTGTAGCAATCTTGAACAATTTACAAAATCATAAATGTGTAATTTTAAATATATTTATTTCTGTGCAGAAACAGTGTGAAGATGAACTTCAGAAATCACAGAAGAGTATCCAGGAAAAAGAGAATGAAATGTTGGAGCTTAAGCAGGCTGTGCACTCTCTTGAAGTGAGTTTCACTACTGCTGTACAGGTGCTGGCCATATAATTAGAATATCATCAAAAAGTTTATTTCAGTAATTCCATTCAACAAGTGATACTTGTTATAATGTATACTATCATTCCACCCAGACTGATATATTTCAAGTGTTCTTTTCTTTTAATTTTGATGATTATAACTGACAACTAATGAAAACCCCAAAATCAGTATCCCAGAAAATTTGAATTAGCCTGGGCTAATACAATGTATTGCCCCCTTTAGCATCAATGACAGCATGCAGTCTTTTGTAATAGTTGTCTATGAGGCCCCAAATTCTTGCAGGTGGTATAGCTACCCATTCTTCTTGGCAAAATGCCTCCAGGTCATGCAAGGTCTGGTCGTCTTGCATGAACCACACATTTGACATCTCCCCAGAGTGACTTGATTATATTGAGGTCAGGAGATTGTGATGGCCACTCCAGAACCTTCACCCTGCTGTAACCGCTGGAGGGTCAACTTGGCCATGTGCTTAGGGTCATTGTCGTGCTGTAAAGCCCAAGAGAGACCCGTGCGCAACTTTTATGCAGAAGAATGCAAATGGTCTGCGAGTATTTTCTGATAGCATTCTCTCCGGGAACTATTACCTTATCGTGGTGGAGATGTTTGTGTGTCCCTATGAACCTGAGGGCTGTGTTGTCTGGGGCCTAGTGCTCCTGGTAAGGTTTCTCATGGCACAGTGGTCTCAGGGGAGGAGCCAGAATAAGAATGATTCAAACCAACCCTATGACAATACGAGGAAGAGGAGGAGTGACCCTGCCCAGGGGAAGCCCGTGGCCTCCATCTTGAGCCAGGTCCAGAGGGAGGGCTCGCCCGCAAGCGCCTAGTGGCCAGGGTTGCCATGGAGCCCGGTCGGATATAGCCCGAAATTGTGACGTGGCACCACCCTCTCCATCCTATGGGAGGAACAGCTGGGGTCGGGTGCGCTGCCGTATGGGTGGTAGTGAAGGCCATGGGCCTCGACAGACCAAGCCCGGGCAGCATGGGCTGGCTCTGGGGTTGTGGAACGTCACCTCTCTGTGGGGAAAGGAGCTTGTGGGGGAGGTGGAGCTTATCAGTTAGATCTGGTGGGGCTTACTTCCACGCACAGTCTCGGTTCTAGAACCGTACACCTGGATAGGGGATGGACTCTATTCTTCTCTGGAGTTGCCCAGGGTGTGAGGCGCCAGGCGAGGGTTGGGATACTCATAGGCCCCCAGCTGAGCGCCGCTATGTTGGCGTTTACCCCGGTGGATGAGAGGGTCACCGTCCTACACCTACGGGTTGTGGGGGGGGGAACTCTGATTGTTTGTGAGTATGCCCTGAACAGCAGTTTGGAGTATTTGGCCTTCTTAGAGACCCTGAATGGAGTCCTGTACGGGGCTCCAGTAGGAGACTCTATAATTCTGCTGGGGAACTTCAACGTGCACGTGGGCGTTGATTGAGACACCTGGAGAGGTGTGATAGGGAGGAATGGCCTCCCTAATCTGAACTCGAGTGGTTTTTTGTTGTTAGAGTTCTGTGCTAGTCATGGTTTATCTAAATCGAACACCATGTTGGAACATAAGGATGCTCATAAGTATACATGGTAACAGAGAACCCTAGGCCGAAGGTCGGTGATTGATTTTGTGATCGTGTCATCGGATCTGAGGCTTCATGTTTTGGACACTCAGGTAAAGAGAGGGGCGGAGCTGTCAACCGATCACCATCTGGTGGTGAGTAGGGTCAGGGGGTGGGGAAAGACTCTGGACAGGCCAGGAAAGCCCAAACAGGTAGTGCGGGTGAACTGGGACCGTCTGGAGGAAGCCCCCATCCGAAAGATCTTTAAGCCAGTACATGTCCAGGCCCGTCTGAGGTTTGCTATTGAGCATTTGGATGATCCAGAAGAGGATTGGGAGAATGTCATATGGTCAGATGAAACCAAAATATAACTTTTTGGTAAAAACTCAACTCGTCGTGTTTGGAGGAGAAAGAATGCTGAGTTGCATCCAAAGAACACCATTTGGTCTGTTTTTCTGCAAAGGGACCAGGACGACTGATCCGTGTAAAGGAAAGAATGAATGGGGCCATGTATCTTGAGATTTTGAGTGAAAACCTCCTTCCATCAGCAAGGGCATTGAAGATGAAACATGGCTGGGTCTTTCAGCATGACAATGATGCCAAACACACCGCCCGGGCAACGAAGGAGTGGCTTCGTAAGAAGCATTTCAAGGTCCTGGAGTGGCCTAGCCAGTCACCAGATCTCAACCCCATAGAAAATCTTTGGAGGGAGTTGAAAGTCAGTGTTGCCCGGCGACAGCCCCAAAACGTCACTGCTCTAGAGGAGATCTGCATGGAGGAATGGGCCAAAATACCAGCAACAGTGAGTGAAAAACTTGTGAAGAGTTAAAGAAAACGTGTGACCTCTGTCATTGCCAACAACGGGTATATAACAAAGTATTGAGATTAACTTTTGCTATTGACCAAATACTTATTTTACTGAGGAATTTACCTATAAATTCATTAAAAATTCTACAATGGGATTTTCTGGATATTTTACAGGCCTCTCTCATCTTTTTAAGTGGGAAACTTGCACAATTTGTGGCTGACTAAATATGTTTTTGCCCCACTGTAACCAGTTTACCAAAGCAGCATCAAAGCCTATGCATCATTGAACAGAATATAAGGCTTAACAATATAAATAGGTTTTGGAGCAACAAATGCTGCCATCCAAGAGAAAATGCTACAGCACACATACCTGGGTCAGGAATTGTGATTAAAGAATGTTCACCCAATACCTTTTGACTCCAAATTTTCCAAACCAACAGATCATTCCCAAGCTTAACTTTTCATCAACAACAGGATCACTTCTTTGCCAGAACAAGGAAAAAAAAGTACTGGCTCTCACATCTTTACATTAATACAATAAGTCCATATCAGAAGATTTGGTCTCTTTCTATTTCAATAATTCTGTCAACCGGCGGACATTTTCATGATGACCATTTATAACATAAACACAGGACATTGGTTTTAACATTTACAGATGACAAAAAGTGTATACAGTACATGGTGCCCATATTTCAGAGCAGCTAATTAGTCCAACTGTCCTTGGTCCTGGTGAAACCTGAATGAGTGAGCTTCTATAAATGGACCCCTCCTCTCTCCCTGTGTCCAAACAGACCTCTGCAAAGGAAGCAGTGGAGGACAGTGAGAAGATGTTTACTGAGCTGATCCGCTCATTTAAGAAAAGGCGCTTTGAGTTGAAGGAGTTGATCAAAGCACAGGAGAAGGCTGAAGTGATTCGGGCTGAAGGATTCATGCAGCAACTGAAGCTGCAGGTCTCTGAGCTGAAGAGGAGAGATGTTGAGCTGAGGAAGCTCTCACACACAGAAGATCACATCCATTTCCTCCAGGTAACATCACTAAGTTACCTAACAATACTTTTACATTACAGTACTGTAATTGCTCTTCTTTCTCAGTGAAATGGGCTTGAAATTAAATGACTGTTTTTCTTTCATCAATTCCCCCCCCGGTTTCCCTGTCTCTGTAGAGTTTCCAGTCTCTCTGTGTCTCTCCTGGATCTGAGGCCTTAACCAGCACCAATGTCTATTCACTTATTTTCTTCGAACATGTTAAGCAATCAGTCTTTGAAATGAAAGAAGAACTACTGGATCTATTTATAAAGGAAATAGAACAGATATCTGTCGAAGGTTGGTAAAGAATTCATTACAAAATCGAAAAATATTTTCTTTCCATCATCAGAGAAAAAATATATTGCTTTAAGCAATAGCAGTAACACTTTATATGACACAAAGTATTTTAATGTGTTATGACACAAATTGTCCAAACCTCTTATTGTGTCATTAGCCTGGCATGACATACATTCTCTGTGTAGTCTGGTTTTGACAGAAATCGTTTAATAGATGCAATATTATGGAAGCAAAAAAAGGAGATATAACCTCCAAAAACCTGGCAATATATTTATTTTGTTTATTTACAAATTGCAATATTGTTATCATTGTTAATGAGCGCACAATCAGTTGACCTGCACTCCATAACTTCTGAAGTCCTCTGTTGATGATGACCTGGATAAATGCAGGTACATATTTCAGGAGAACACAAAGCCACTTTTTACATTACATTTTCCGGAATTAAATGTTAAAAAAAAAGTAATTATTTAACGTTACACTAGTTAAATAATTGCATGTGTGTGCACATCTTACACAAGATGTGAAATATTAGGTTGGCGGGAGCTACCAGATCCATTTTTTAGCTACTTTACTTTTTGACAAGATTTTGTCACAAGAGGGGACTATTGACCCAATGAACATTTCTAAATAGTCGCTCTGGGGTACAGAAAAACACTGTGTGACTTAGCTCACAGCAATTACTGGTTCATAGACTTCGTAACAACACGAAGAAGCATTTTGACTATTAGAATAATATATGTTTCAGTCCCAAAGAAAAGAGTCCTTTCCCTGAAATCTGCAGCTGCATTTATCTCGGTTAGCATCAGTAACAGGGGACTGTGGTTGGTACACATCTATCATCAATATGTGCCCCATTATAATGAAGCAATATGCCAACTCCTGGATTAACATACATGGGCCGTTATAGTACTAACTCCCTCTTTTACATGAATTAAACAATTGCCCAAACCAGAACACCATTCTCATACTATTGGCCTCTACCTGTGATATTTGGGCTTACTTTTTCTGGATGAAACCCCACTGGTCAGCTATGAATCTGGAAGTAGAATAGAAGACCAAAGAGCATTCTTCAGACATTACTGAAAAAATTATTCAAACAACACATACATTTGGAGAAGCATCTACAATAATATCCAAGTGTTGTATGTATATCCCAGTGAGCACTGCTGGATCAATAATAAGGAAGTGTAAGCTGCGTCACACACCACCCAGGCACTGACAAGAAAACGCTGTCCCTCAAAACCCACACATTCAAGATGACTTCTGACAGAACCCAAAGAAAATATTACAGAGCTACAGACTTCAGTGGCTGGTGGCGAAAGTGGATTTTGACTATTTTTATAGATAATTTCAAGGAATCAATGAAACTATATTAAAAGATGAATTTCAAATATTAAAACAATATATTACAATATATAAAAAAAACGTTTTTATATACATTTATGTCCCAACATACTGTAAACCCTGTATAAGGTATTCATGTGGTGGTCATGATTGTTTTCCATATGGGTGATAATTCCTTACTAGTTGTTAGTGAATGGTATGTTGATATAGTCCATCTCACCTCTAGATACCTGTATGTAGATTACTAGTGGACATAATGTGGACATGTGATTTATGAGTCTGTCTATTTCCACAGTCAATCAAGTTCAGATTGAACAACATTCTGTGCCAAAGACCAGGGAGGACGTCTTAGATTGTGAGTAAATCACACACACACACACACACACAAACACACACACACACACTTGCACGCACGCACGCACTGCTCTAATTTTGAATAGCCCACTAGGTTTCCTTTCAGGCTGTAGTATTGTAGTATACATGACACCTCAAAGTGTTTAGTGGTGGATTTTCTCTCCAACCTAATACAAGTAGTCTCCATTAGTCCAGTTTCTCTTAAAAGTTTAAAGTGAGTATTGCCTTTAAAAGTGAGCATTGCATTGACAACTGCATTCTATTTGTGCAAGTGGGCAACCACAAGGGGAATCACTGTGTGTATGAGAAATAAACACTATCAGTCTGCTCCTAATTAGTTAGTTGCGGAAATAGTTAGGTAATTGTGGCTCTGTAAGCCATCACAATCGATTTGAAATTGAACAACTGAGATGTAATAGATGTCCAGACATTCAGCTTGAATTCACTTTGTTGAGAATCCTTTGCAGGCATTGACCGCTTGAAGTCTGGAATGCATGGACATCACCAAACACTCGGAGCCTCTTTTGTGCTGCTCTGCCAGGCCTTTACTGCAGATGTCTTCAGATGTTGTTCGTTTGTTGGTCTTTCTGCGTTAAGTTTGGCTTAAGTGAAATGAATGCTCAGGTGTTTGACTTAGTCATTGCAAAATATTCCACTTCATTGCCTTCCTGGGTTGCTTTAGCAGTATGTTTTGGGTCATTGTCCATGTGTAAAGTGATGGCTGTCCAATCAAATTCACTGCATTTAGCTGAATCTGAGCAAACAATATATCCTTATCCACTTCAGATATCATCCAGCTGCTTCTGTCTTCTGTCACACTAATAAACGCTAGTGACCCAGTGCCATTGGAAGCCATGCATTCCATCGCACTGCCCCCACTGTGTTTTACAGATGATGTGGTATGCTTCAGATCATGAGCCATTCCAAGCCTTCTCCATACTTTTTTCTTCCCATCATTCTGGAACAGGTTGATCTTAGTTTCATTTGTCCATAGAATGTTGTTCCAGAACTGGGCTGGCTTGTTTAGATGTTTTTTGGCAAACGTCTAATCTTGCCTTTCTATTCTTGAGGCTTATGAAAGGTTTTCACCTTGTGGTGAACCCTCTGTATTTGCCCTCGTGAAGTCTTCTTTTTATGATAGACTTAGGTAATTATATGCCTACCTCCTTGTGAGTGTTCTTATCTTGGCTGGATGTTGTGAAGGGGTTTTTCTTTACCATGGGAAGTATCCTACGATCATCCACTACTGTTGTGTTCTGTAGATGTTCAAGCCTTTTTGTGTTACAGAGCTCATCAGTGCACTATTTTATTCCCTGAATGTACCAAACTGTAGATTTTTCCACTCCTAATGTTCCTCCTAATGTTCCAGTCTATGGATGGCCTGTTTCACTTGCATTGAGAGCTCCTTGGACCGCATGTTTTGGGTTCCCAGCAACAGCTTACAAATGCCAATGCCACACCTGGAATCAACTTCAGACCTTTAACCCGCTTAATTGATGAAGAAATTACAAAGGAATATCTCATACCTCTCCATAAACAGCTTTTGAATCAATTGTCCAATTACTGTTGGCCCCTTTAAAAAGAGGGGGCTACATATAAAAGGGCTGTAATTCCTACATCCTTCCTCCAATTTGGATGTGAATGCCCTGAAATAGGCCTGCATTTCAAGTCTATTTCCATTATTTAGCTGTAGCTTTAATAGATTTTGGTAAACAGCCAAATAGCAAATTTTGTGTCAGTGTCCAATTATTTCTGGACCTGACTGTATATAACCATGAAGAGATCTGTACAGCCTTCTTCAGGTAGCAAACAAATGTGTTGACCACTTAAAAAATGTGCGCCTCCCTTTAACCTCCCCAATAATAAGAATAACTGGCTTGTTAGGCATTCAGTTTTGATTAATTTCATTGACATCCTATTTGGAGAGAGCAGGGGATAAACATATACAGTGGATATAAAAAGTCTATACACCCATGTTAAAATGCCAGGGTTTTGTGATGTAAAAGAACGAGACAAAGATAAATAATTTGTGATGGTGAGGTGACGGACTGCTCCGTTATCTCCCGCTTTTCCTGTCTCCCCAACAGTCATTAACTCATCCCGGTCTCCTTCATTTGTCTTGTCTCCAATTGTCTCTCACACCAGGTCCCAATTAGGTCATTAGTATGTGATTAAATGTTTCTTCCCTCATTTGTCAGTCATTGTTCCATGTCGCAGTGTGAACTGATGTTTGTGGTGAGTTTCGTTTTGTTTGCTTTACCTAAGTTTTATTATCAAGTGCTCGGTGTTTTCTGTTCTTTCTGTTAAACAAAGACATCACCGACTGCTACCTCTGCCTGCACCTTGTCCGTTCACTCCACAATGTCACGGCAGTGACAGAACATTTTCCACATTTAATTTGGCCTATAATGTAAACAATTCAGTTGTAAAACAAACTGAAATCTTCGAGGGGGAAAAATGACTGGTTGCATAAGTGTGCACACCTGCTTATAACTGGGGATGTGGCTGTGTTCACAATTAACCAATCACATTCAAACTCATGTAAAATAGAAGTCATTACCTACCTGCCATCATTTAAAGTGTCTCTGATTAATCACAAAAAAAGCTGTCCTAGTAGGATTTTCCTGACATTTTCTGAGTTGTATCTCATAGCAAAAGCCATGGGCTGCAGAGAGCTTCCAAAGCATTAGAGGGATCTCATTGTTGAAAGATATCAGTCAGGAGAAGGGTACAAAATGTTTTCCAAAGCATTAGATACACCATGGAACATAGTGTAGGCAGTCATCATCAAGTGGAGAAAATATGGCACAACAGAGACATTACCAAGAATTGTATGTCCCTCAAAAATTTATGAAAAGACGAGAATAAAACTGGACAAGGAGGTTGTCAATAGGCCTCCAGCAACATTATTGGAGCTGCAGGAATTTCTGGCAAGTACTGGCTGTGTGCCACATGTGACAACAATGTCCCATATTCTTCACATGAATGGACTATCGGGTAGGGTGGCAAGACAGAAGCTTTTTCTTACAAAGAAAAACATCCAAGCCCGGCTGAAGTTTGCAAAAACAAACATCAAGTCTCCAAAAAGCATGTGGGAATATATGTTATGGTCTTATAAAACCAAGGTAGAGATTTTTAGCCATAATCCCAAAAGGTATGTTTTGCACAAAAACAACACTGCACATCACCGAAAGAATACCATACCCACCGTGAAGCTTGGTGGGGGCAACATCATGCTTTGGGGCTGTTTTTCTTCAGCTGAAACCGGGGCCTTAGTCAGGGTGGAGGGAATTATGAACATTTTCAAATACCAGGCAGTTTTGGCACAAACCTTCAGGTGTCCATTTGAAAGCTGAAGATGAAGAGAAAGTTCACCTTTCAGCACGACAACGACTCCAAGCACACATCCAAATCTGCAAAAGCATGGGTTCACCAGAAGAAGATTAACGTTTTGTAATGGCCCAGCCAGAGCCCAGCCCTGAAACCAATTCATCTGTGGGGTGATCTGAAGAGGGCTGTGCACAGGACATGTCCTCGCAATCTGACAGATTTCGAGTAGTTTTGCAAAGAAGAGTGGGCTAATATTGCCACGTCAAGATGTGCCATGCTCATAGACACCTATCCAAAAAGATTGAGTGCTGTAATAAAATCAAACAAGTATTAGTTAGGGTGTGCACACTTATGCAACCAGGTTACTGTGAGTTTTTCATTTACATTTTTCCCCCTCAAAGATTTCAGTTTGTTTTTCAATTGAATTGTTCACGTTATGGATCACATTAAAGGTTGGAAAAGTTGTGACATGATTTATCTTTGTCTCATTCTTTAACATCACAAAAACCTGGCATTTTAATATGGATGTATAGACTTTTTATATCCACTGTATGTGTAGAGGTGTTTAGTGTGTGAGTGATTAGTGGACTCAGTAGGCTTAGCTTAACCTACTTTTCAAAGTGGTTGAAAAATGTATTTGCAGGAATCAGAAAAGTTGGATGCAGAAGATGTGGAGGTTTAAGGAAAGGAGAAAAAGCAAGGGAGTTTCTTTGATTAATACAAAGATAATTTACATTGATAGAGGCTTTAGAAGTTGAAAGAGCAGAGGTTAAAGTAGCTAGGAGGGATGACAGGTAAATCTGTATGTTACGTTCTCCTCCAGTCCGTTTAGTAAGGTAAGTGGGAAACCATCATCTGTGACAACTACGCCATCTGCTGCCCGTCCTCCCCCTGCAGGAGGCAGGCTTCAGCGCTCGATGTCACCATTCTGACACCATTGCCCATCTCATCAACTCATCACACCTGTTGTCTCGTTTAGCGCACATGATCATCATCTACAGTCATTCCCCTCAGTATATATGTTCCCTCTGCTCCCTTTGTCTTTGTGTGTTATTGTCTCGCCTTTGTGAGCATAGTTCAGCTCCACAAATAAATGAATAGAAACACTAAGACTGCAAAGTCTGCTTCTCCTTTTTCCCAAGACAGACGTAATCATTGAAATTACCTTATGAATGTGTCAGGTTCTGTGGTAGTCTCCAAGAGCACCTAGTGGACAGTACATGCCGGTTTGTTGACCAGTCATATAATAATCATTATGGTTCTTGATCAGTCATATATTTCTCTGTTATGAATGCAGGTGGGATAACGCAACCTGCTCAGCCTGAGACCAGTGGGGGCTTAACATGTGAGTGAATGCAAACTTGCAGATATCACCAGATTGCATCATCCACTTACACACATAGCACAGAATTACAACCTTTTCACCTTCAACTTATTTTCACTCACACAAACCCTCCACCCGACAGACACTTAACATACCCAAACCCACATCTAATTCTTAGCATTTTAGTTTTTGGAGGACACATTGTGGTTGTTGATCTGTCATACGTGACACATGCCTTTTCCATTGTGACTGCAGTAAATAGCAAACAAAAGGCTCCGCCCAAAACCAGAGAGGATTTCTTAGCACGTGAGTAAATACATGTCAATCAATCAATCAGTCAAATTTATTTTATAAAGCCCTTTTTACATCAGCAGTTGTCACAAAGTGGTTTTACAAAAACACCCGGCCTTAAACCCCAGGGAGCAAACAACGGTAGTGTTGAATTTCAGTGGCTAGGAAAAACTCCCTAAGAAGACCGACATATTGGAAGAAATCTAGAGAGGAACCAGGCTCAGAGTGGTGACCAGTCCTCTTCTGGCTGTGCTGGGTGAACATATTAAGAACAGAGAGTCTATTTAAACGTAGTCCAGATCGGAGGCAA
This sequence comes from Esox niger, assembly GCA_016801105.1. Lineage (NCBI taxonomy): Eukaryota > Metazoa > Chordata > Actinopteri > Esociformes > Esocidae > Esox > Esox niger. The sequence goes on from JACXGJ010003417.1 coordinate 53,980, forward strand.
GACCAGATGGACAAGGACAGGGACAGACGGGTGGGGGGG
>JACXGJ010003418.1:0-26849 GCA_016801105.1 Esox niger
CCCTACTCTCTTTGTCTCTCTCTACTCTCTCAACTGTAATGTGGGGTACAAGCTGTTAAATACCTTGAGGGGTGTGTTTACCTAGCAAAGCCAAGACACTAACCCCCACACCAAATGGTCAATGTAAACATTCCTGTGGTTACCAGAGCGCAACCAACAGGGAGAATCTTAACTTTCTGTTATTCTCAATATCTAGGCATATTCACTTCTAATGAACCATACATTCATATCGTAGTTGTTAATGCTCAGATCCTACACAACCATAGAAATAACAAAACCATAACATAAGCATATAAATCCCTAGCCCACTGAAAGTTTTAGAGGACATACCATGCACTTCTTAAATTTGCCATCTCTGGCAAGACTTTCATTAAAGACCTCAAGTGCCTCCAAGCTGGGGTGGGGGAGTGTTTGTTCCTCCTCCTCTTCCTCCCTCTGGGGTTGGACGTCTGGAGCTCTCTCACCCAACTGCATCAGTATGCTTAAATGCTTCACCTTTTGATTAAGTTGTTCCATCTTTACCAGGAGTAGCCTCATCAGTCTTTCCGCTGTCATTGGACAAAAAAGTACACATAATTATTAAATGAAATCCAAAATGATTTGTTATGTAAAACAAACCATTTGCCCAATATCCATAATACATGTCAAGATAGACATTAATTGACATTTGTAGATGGCTGTTGATATAGTTTTGCCAAATAGGAGCAGCCAGTGTGCCGTTCTACATGCTTGTTTAGGACGGTTTGAGATGCAGTTGGTGCAGTCATCATAATGTTAAACAACAAGTACCTGCACAATTTGTTGGGACATTTTGCTCACAGGTCTGAAAACAAGGTATTGGACCTAGAAGAAACAAGGACAGGACAGAGTTCAATTGAAAGTATAAAAGGACAACACAATTGTTGTTTTGTTATATACTCATTCATCCTACTTCCAGGAGTGTTACTTTCTTCAATTTTACTTGAAGTTGTAGGTTAGATCTCCTGGCCTCCAACTCGCAGTTGGGACACAAACAGAAGATATGAAAATAGTAGTCAAGCTGTGTCATGGTCCAGGTGTCATGCTCTGGTTTCCAACCTGCCCTGGATTGTGACATGTCTAAATGTGCGTTCATTGTGCACACCTGTGTTCTGGTAGGTTAACCACCATGTCTATTTAAGTTAATTCCTTTCAGTCATTGTTGGAAGTATACCCCTGTTGAGTGTTTGTTATTTTATATTTGCTTAGTGAGTTTGTGTTGTATATTATACATCATTACGTGCCTTATATTTTGGGTAAAACTAAACCCTTTGTTCATCTCATCCTGAGACTGGCTCCAACTCTCCAAACTCATGACACACTGTATCTGGCTAGATGCTTAAGGCATGTTCAAATGCATATATAGCCTATGTATGCGTAGTATTACAGATATCAGCAGTATAGTATTACACATACACCTGAAAAATAAATATGTCTGTACACAGAATATCACTTGTTTCAAAGTGTACTCAAATTGGGGAGATCTTCTGAACATTGTGTTTAAGATCTGGGCTTTGTCAACATATTGGGGCCGCCATGCAAGTTTATCGGAATTCCACTCCTTTGCCTCTGTTCCTCAATACAGTGGCAGAGTAACAGTATATTTGTGTAAACGTAAAATTCCTGTAAGCAAGATTAAAACCAGCACTCTTTTGGCTATGTCCACAAAAAAAAACTCATGTAAACAAAGGAGATAACAGTGGACTCTGATGTCAAACAGGAGATAATGGAGCAAACTTACCGAAAAAGCCAAAATCTCAGTTTTCCCTATAAACACTGAAAACTGAGTTTCTGAATAACTTAAAACTGGAAAAAGATTTTCAAAAGGTTAGTTTTCAGTTACCTAAAATGCAGTTTGTGTTTGGGTGAAAGACTGTTTTAAAAAAAATACCTGTGTACGTGTGTACTAGGCCTACTCGTGTGGACTGGAGGTACTCTTCGCACGTTGCTGATTTCACATTATTAGATAGAAACACAATTTGCTTAGCTACATATGTAACTAAGCTAGCTGACTAGATTTAGGATTAGAGTTTGTGTACTTACCTTATGTTCGATGAAGAATGTTTTGCAGCAAAAATATCTTGTTGCTAGCTGATCAGGACATAAACGCACTATGGAAGGTCAGGAAATAAATTACCGTAGTGCTCTAATGGCATTTTACGTGCAACAGGGGTTGCATGTAATAGTTATGACATAGCATGTCATAGTTATAAAATGACTATGCTTTTCCTGCCCACTACATACAGTGTAACAGGCAAGTTGTCAAACTGTATCAAAATGTCCAGTGTACATTTGTACTTTACTGACATAGAAATCAGGATAAATGATGAGAAAGACATCGCTTTTACTTGAAGAGTTACGAGAACGCGCAGGCGTTAACAGTCCACACGCAACACAACCAGGTCAAACTGCCCCATATAGGACAACCATGGTAAGTATACTTCAATATAAAAGTATCAAAATTCAATATCAACTCCAAATGCGACAATAAATTATTTATTAATAATGGTTACCGCACTGTAATTATATTAACAAATTTGATTGTATATTACTTAGCCTATTGTTCATGCAAACCACTAGTTACATGAATGGAAGTTTCGCATCAACATTAACAAATTACAGTGTTCCTGCAAAAAACATTGATATAAACTTGACTTGTTTTTTCACATCGTGGAAAAGTCTGCCAAGACACCATTATAGTGGAACCACTAACCAGTGGTGCCACTTTATCATTTTGAGGTGAATCATCAGTGACTCAGGAGTGCGATTACCTCTATGACTCCATATTTCCAATTTGTATTTCTGTCATGCAGCTCAATATGCTGAGTATGGGCATCAGTCTCAGGGTCAGCAAAGTTCCTTTTACGGCAGACTGAATACTGGCTAAATATTTTCTTCTAGTTTGATAATTAGGCCCATGTTTAGGACAGATTATGTTGTCTCACTAAATGTCAAGTTGTCATAACAAAGATATCCCAAACAATGCCAAACTTGCGTGAAAAATGACATAATCAACCGAATAACACCTAATGACAACATTCATAAACATTCATAATGATCGCTTCATGTCATGGTTATGACAGTATCATGACTAAATAATATCACTCTTATGCACACCCCTTCAAATAATGTATTAACTATTCAATATCTCCAATCATTTCTATTCCAATTCCTCTCCTATTTCTTTCAAAGCTAAAAATCCTAATGTCATGTCATTGAATACAGAGTGAGACTAAATGACCATGGTAATATTTATATGGATAATAGTGTCTAGTTAAATCAATAAAACCTCAACAACCCCAACAAGCACCAGGTTGGGGCATTGACCACAGTAGGAGCGAATTTCAGAAGCTTTTTTCAATGGTCGGAATAAACTGTGAAACATGAGACATGTGAAACCTTAACCTTAGGATTAGCTGGTAGGTTCAAACATCACTCTATTCCCAATGCAGTGCACTGCTTTTGACCATAACTCTCAATGTCTCAAGTCAAAAGAGTTGCAAAATCTATAGACAGAGAATAGTGTGCCATTGGTAATGCAGAATGGATATCAGACCAGGCAACATCTGTGACTTATCAAACTACATCCTGTATCATGCCATCCTAATGTTGCCTCAAGCTGTTCACGTTCTTCCAATCTACTCCATATGTCCATGGTTGTGTTTCAAAATGGAGCTATTCCCTATATACTATTCTACTTTTGACCAGGACCCATATGGCAAAGGCACTGTATATAGGGAATAGGTTGCCATTTGGGATGGGACCCATGTGTTTCACCACACTGTAATACTAATGGTCCAGTCACCTGATAATCAGACTTCTTATACCTGTGGTAATTCTGGAGGGATGATGTGTAAAGGTCACTCAAGTATATGAGCATGAAGTTTCTTTTACAGTAGCCTGCTATCAACTCAAGGTGGTAGATTCATTCAAAATAATAACAGATAAGACCTTTAACACCCTGAATAGTTGTAAAGAAAAACAGGAAAACCAAAAGCATTACACTGAAAAGAAAACTAAAACTTTTTAACTTAGAAGTCAAACCATTCTGCTGTGTGTATCAGAGATATTTACCTACACAACTGCAACAATGCATTCATAACTGTACAAGATGTCAGTTGAATTATTAAATGTATAGAGTCAAACAAGCCCTTCAAAATCCATTTTAGAGAGGACACCCTGTAACAATCCATTGGTAATCATATGATCATCCCTAGAATTTGGCTTATGTTGTGACTCAAGTGTTATTCACAGTTCAAAAAGGTAATCCTGATCTGGCATTCTCTTTGACCTTTTGACCCCTAGCCAGAGTGCCATCTGGCCATTGACCCTTTGGATAAGCAGTGGATGACGTACAAAACTGCACACATGACTGCTGACCACTGCCATCCTGACCCCTAGACTTGCAAAAATACAATATGCTAAGCATGATTCTCACCCATGGCAAACCCATTTGCTGCATTTTAAATGGAACCATCTTTCTAGAGTGCACATCTCCCCTACAGTTTGTGGGTAATAGTGTACCATTGGGGACACAGATGCTAGACAGAACTGTGAGTCATGGTAGAACACTGAGAAAGAATATCAACAGAAAGTTCAATTGCAGCTCTGGCTGTCATGAAGGTGTTCTTCAAAATGTCTGTAGAAGAATTAGATTCAGAGTTTTCGAGAAAAAATAAAAAGTAGAATTAAGGCATTGAATTATACATGGGATTTTTCTTGGATGTGGAATGTGCCCTCTCAAAAAGGTTAACCGTTGAGAGAAAAATTAGGAAGTGAGGAAAAGAAGATAGCGAAGCCATGCCTGTTTTCCATACAGTCATTTGTCCCAAATGGCACCCTATACATGACCACATTTCAGGGCTGAAAAACTGGTTAAAAATAGTACACTATTCTCAGTACCGGCTTTAGTGCTTTACGGGGCCCTAAGCAAAATTAGATTTAGTAGCAGATTTTGGGGCCCGTTCTCCCTTAGCGGTCGGGGGCTTCCCAGTAGTTGGGGGCCCTGAGCAACTATTTATGTCACTTATGCCTAAAACTAGCCCTGAAAACACACTGTACATGAAAGACTGTGCTATATTCAACATAGGTTTTCTGTGATGTTTTTCACTATTAGGCAAATGTTATAACTTTTCAGAGCACTTAACATTTTCCACATGTTGTTGTGTTATAGACTTAATCTCTAATTAATTACACATATTTTTTTGCATCAATCTATACACAATAACCCATAATGGCAAAGTGAAAAACATTTTTCTGAAATGTTTGCAAATTTACTGAAAATAAAGAAGTGAAATATGTTATGCACATAAGTATTGAGACCCTTTATTCAATACAGTAGAAATAACTCTGGGTCCGATCATAGCTTTGTGCCTAAGGGATGCTTCAACCAGTTTTGCACATCTGGATTTGGGGAGTTTCTCCTATTATTCCTAATATATTCCCTCTAAGCTCTATTAATTAGAATGGGGAGCAATGCTCCCCATGAAATGCAATCATCAGGTCTCCCCACAGATGTTGAATAATACGGTTCAGGCTTTGGTTACTCTGGGATGTTTTGAAGGCTTGTCCTGAAGTACGCAGTCAAGACAATGCTGGAGTGGTTGAAGATTAATCTTAGTCCCAGTCTGAGGTCATGTGTGTTCAGGTTCAAGTGTTTTCTCTGTAGTTTGCTCAGTTCATCCTTCCTCCAATCCTGCCCAGTCTTCCTGTCCCTACCACTGAGAAGCATAGCATGATGCCCCCACCACCCTGCTTTACTTGAGGCTTGGCATTACCCAGGTGGTGATAGTTACCATGTTTTTTGTAAGATGTATTATTTGTTATTCAGGACTAACAGCTTGATTTTGGGCTCATCAGCATTTTTTTCTCATGCTCTTCAGAGTCAGTCTTCAGTTGAGGCTTGAGCCTTTGTCCTGCCTGTCCATCAAAAAAAAAATTGAAAGCTGGTAATACAGTATTTTTATACAAACCTAATAAAAAAAAATGTTGGACACTGCATAAAATGCAAATAAAAACAGAATTCAATTATGTGCAAATAATGTATCCCTATATGTAATATAAAATTTCACAATGACAATGTTGAAACTGAGAATTGTTATTATTTTTAGAAAAATACCTTCCCAATTTGAATTTGATGCCAGCAACACGTTTAAAAAAAATTGGAACAGAGGCATGTTTACCACTGAGATGCATCACCTCTTCTTTAAACAAAACTGTGAGCATTTGGGAACTGAGGAGACCGATTGCTATAGTTTTGAAAGCGAAATATTTTCCCATTCTTGCTTGATATAGGATATCAGCTGCACAACAGTTCGGGGTCTCCTTTGTTGTATTTTCATTACATAATGTGCCAAATGTTTTCAATGGGTGACAGGATTGGACTGACAGCAGGCCAGTTTAGCACCAACACTTTTTTACTACAGAGCCATGCTGTTGTGATACATGCAGAATGTGGTTTGGCATTGTCTTGCTGAAATAAGCAAGGCCTTCCCTGAAAAAGACGTAATCTGGATGGCAGCTTATGTTGCTTCAAAACCTGTATATATTGTTCAGAATTTATGGTGCCTTCATAGTTGTGCAAGTCACCCATGCCATGTGCACTAATGCACCCCTATACCATCACAGATGCTGGCTTTTAAATTGTGCTCTGATAACAATCCAGCTAGTCCTTCTCATCATGTCATCCATGATTCCCAATGAGAATTTTACATTTTAATTAGTCAGAACACAGGACAGTTTTCCACTTCACCTCAGTCCAACTATTGATGAGCTTGGGCCCAGAGAAGGTGAAAGCTTTTTGCTGGATCTTGTTTATATGGTTTCTTACTTGCATGGTAAAGTTTTAACTTGCATTTGTGGACTCAGCGACGTACTATGTTCACAGACTATGGTGTTCCAAAGTGTACCTGAGCCCATGCAGTGACTTTCATCACAGAATTATGTCTGTTTTTAGTGCAGTGGCGTCTGAGGGTCGAATATCAAGACCATCCAATAATACTGGATTCTCTGAATCTATTAATGATATTATGTACCGTAGATGATGAGAATCCCAAAACTCTTTGCAATTTTATTTTGAACAATGTTATTATTAAATTGTTGCATTATTTGTTTGCGCAGTTTTCACAGCGTAGTGAACCCCTCCCCATTTTTACTTCTGAAAGACCGATCTTCTCTGGGATGTTCATTTTATACCCAATCATGTTACAGACCTGTTGCCAATTCAAATATTTAGTTGCGAGATGTTCCATCACATTTTTTTGTCTTTTGTTGCCACTGTCCCAGCTTTTTGGAAACATGTTGCTGGCATTAGATTCAAAGTGGGCATACATTTTTCAAAAACATTAACCTTTCTCTGTTTCAACTTTTGATTTGTGGTCTTTGTCTATTTTCTATTGAATATTGGGTTTAAATGATTTGCACATCATTGTCTTCTGTTTTTCTTAACATGTTTTACACAGCATCCCAACTTTTTGGAAACAGAGTTGTACATTTAGCCCCTCATTGAACTATCAAAAGAGCTTCTCACCTGCTACTACTTCTCAACTCTATTGATACAAGTGATGCAGTCTTCAATAAAAAATGACCACTACCTGCCTGCCTGCCTCACAAACATCATCACCTTAGATGTCTCTTAGCTAAAGTATGTTTATATCTACAGTACAAGTACATCAGTATCTAGGTCAACCACTCATTCCCTTTTCAGTCTCATATTGACCACTTCTAGTCTGAAAGCAAATCAAGAATTTGTTTCTTATTTTCTCAAAAATGCACGAATCAGCCACCAATCCATCTTAAATGTATATCTGTACTCTCCGAAAATAGCTTTGCCAGTACACTGGCTATTAGAAAAATTGCACCAACAAGTGGGTATTTTCACGAGTTGCAACAAGATAGGGCCTATATGAGCTTTCTAGATGTGACTAACCTTAACCAGAATAACCGGGTATACTTTTCCTATTCAGATTTTTACTTGCGCCCTCCAAAGGTAGGCTCCCACCCCACCTTAGGGGTGGACCCCACAGTTTGGGAACCATGTACTGGCAACTAGTTTACTATACAAAAAAATATGTTCTTCATCACCCACGGAGTACGTAGGCTACTTGCAGTACGTATGTGGTATGTGATCGGAGATTCATCAGACACTGTCTTTGTAGGTGTCCGCTATGTTGGAATGAAAGGCTGAACAGTATTGGTTGTAGCCAAACTGACACAAAAAAACTGATAACCCATGGAGAAGCATCATCCACACCTCTCACGAAAGCCTGCTCACAGCTATGGGGATAAAATGCAAAACGATAAACTGGTATTTTCAGCACTGCGAGCAAAGGGGGCTGTCTATCCAAAATAGAGTGTGGTTGACAGCAAACATTTTTTTAAATACATTTAGATTTTTTATGACTACATTTTTATTGGAAAAATGTTCATTCACATTGAAGCCTCATTTTTGTTTTGAAACAATTATTTATGATTAAAATAAAAAGACAAAAAGACACAAATGCACCTCCATAGTATTCCTTGATTGGGCAGAACTCCGCTGTCAGTAGTTAAAATGAACAAAACAACTGTTCAATTGAACGCTAAAACTGAGAGTCAGTCGTTCATGAGTCTGTTTTCTTTAGGCTAAGGCAGCGGCTCCGTGCTTGTTTACATCTGTTTATTTTCACATTATATCAGTAATCCATTATGAAGTTCCTTACACTGTCAAATGTTCGAATGAACAATACAAATGAACGAGTCACTAGAAAAAGGACTCGTGAGTCTCGAGTCACTAAATACATTGGTTCAAAACAAATCCCTAGCAGGTACAGTGAACATGTCGGAATCTGACAAGGATATGGTAGACTTCTTTACTTCTACCTCTCAGTACAAAAAAACATATTTATAACCGTCACCAGGCTTCATTTTCGCTGCACTGAATTACAGATCATACTTTGTTAGCTAATAGTTAGCTGACGTTTGCTAGTTAACTAAACATCAACCAGTGTTTGCAGCTGTTTAATTTGAGTCAAGAAGCTTGCAATGCAATGTATTTAATGTTCCTTAGCTGTCTACCGTCTGAAAGGCACTTAATGCGCGTAGCTAACATCCAGTATTTTTTTTTATTGTGGGGTTCACAAACAATAGCTACATTTGCAGAGCTACAGTAACCAAGGGCAGAAACTAAAGCAGTATTACAGCACTACTTTTGGTGTCACCCTCAAGAATAGCTCTTGAGAAAATGTAAGGTAATTGTCCCCTCCGAAGTTGATATCAAATATTCACCCATGCTGACAGTTCCAGACTTAAGTCAGTAACAGGTTCAACAATAACATTAATTGACACATTTATTGACCTCTTGCTTAGATTATTGTAAATGTTTCTTGATTGTCTATGATTATTTTCACCATCTTCATGTGTATCTCATTTATTTATGTTGCAAAATACTTTGGTCAGGTTGTAATTGTAAAAGTGAATTTGTTCTAAATTGGCTTACCTCGTTAAATAGAGGTGAAACTAAAATAAATTAAATTAAACATTAAAATAATGTCCCCCAAAAGACAGCTGATAACAGACCTAAGACATTAAAGACATTTCCATTTCTAGGTGGATAAGTTTACTTTTTTAACTTTCTTTTGAAACCCGAAAACAGTGTTTCTGTTGGACATATTCAAATATGTTTGTTGAAACAGAATGTTTTTGACAGTAATGAATTAAATTTGTCTGTCAGAAATGTGGCATAGATGCAACTTAACCATCTGCTTCATCAACCGTACATTAACAGCACTATGGTTGGTCCAATTTGATTGGATAGCTATATGCTAATGCTCAATAACTAAAGGTTATTGTGTGTGTGCCCATGGCATTGTGATGGCCCTGACTAATAAGAGTTAGGGTTAACCTACTGTGTTACTGTATTTGCTATCTCCTTGCTAACCTTTTATTACTGTAAACCAGCACAACTACTGTGTGAGTTCTGCATTCTACATGCCCTGACTGACTGATTGGGTTGCTTGTTAGCTTGTCTTTGATCATTAAGCTGAGCAATGTCACCGCCTCTAGTGTCATAAATTATAACATTGCCAATGCAACTTTGATCTAGACAAATATTATTCCACTTTTTTTCCAGTTGTTTGGAAATGTGTTATAGAATCCAGCTCCTACGGCCTTCCTTGTTAAAAAAAGTCTGGCAGCCGATGAATAATTTACCTTGGTATTTTCTCTTTCCTTTTCATCCTCTTATCTTCTCACCTCTCAGTCTTCACTGCCTCTTAACCTGTGTGCTGTTGAGCAGGCAAGACATTGATAAACATTTCCTTAAACACAGAGAAACAGGTATTACCATACATTTATTTCATAATTTGTGTACCATATAATCTAAATTTATACTTCTTTACTTAAATCTGTATGTTATGAAGTGGAATGTTTATATATACACTGTATACAGTATATATTAGAATTTGTATGATATGATTCCAGTTACACTAATTACACACATTTGGAGTGTTTAAGATCCTAGAATGCATATACGACTTGCAGTAAGAATCATGCATACCGTTGTTTTCCTTGGCAAAGCACTTCAAAAATATTCTGTTGCATTCTCTAATGAACAGAAGCCAGGTTTTTGTTAGCGGATGTGAGAGAGCCTGAACCATATGATGGAGTCCTCAGGAGATAGCCTCGGCAGATGTCCACCCCATATGGTACTGGGAGGAGGCAATGGCCGATGGCTGCCCACTCAATGGACATGTCTTTACAAATACAATAGTCAAGGTTAGTAAGATGTGTGTGTGCGTGTGTGTTTGTCTGGGTGTGTTTGTCTGTGTGTTAGACTGCATTGGCCAGGGGTGAAGAAATAACGATTCTGGACCCAAGCTGTGCAGAGTTGTCTTTCTGTGAATCTCTTTTCACATTTACTAGTATTTGGGAGAACATTTCGACATTTTAATTTCAATCTTGTTAGGCCGTGTTGATGCTACAATGTTTGGGTGGCAGGAATAGGCAATTTTATTTAACTCTGTTCTCTTTCAGTACAACGTTCACATTTCAAAGTGCACACAGGGATGGAAAAAGAGAAATAACATTTAGAAAAGTGGGTATTAAGATAATACACGTGTAAAATCTATATTCCAACCATCACCATAGGGAAAGGCAAATTACTCACAAATGAAAATTGTAACGGTCCCAGTCGGAGGGGACAGTTCCGCTTCGTATTTTCTGTTTGTCCTTGGTTTGTCATGTCCTTGTTTATTCTTTCCTGTTCTCGTTTCAGTTAATCAGTTTTATTCCTTTCACCCGTGTTTAGCCCCCACCTGTTTCTGTTCTCCTTGTTTGTATATTTAGTTTGGTTATATTCTCCCTGTCCTGGTCGGTCATTGTGTGTGGTTGTGTTGTTCATGTCATGTCCCATGTCCAGTTTATGTTTTCTAGTGCACGGCACTCGGTTTTGTTTTCTTTCTGTTTTCATTAAAGCAAATTGTTCTACTCTGCGCTTGCCTCCCCCTTGCCTTCCCCCTTTTCGGGGGGAAAAACAGTTCGGAACCCCTGAGGTACATGTGTAATTAAGTCATACAATTATATGACTGGTCTGGTATGGCATCCCAGCAATTGGGGGTATTTGACATGAATCCACAACAATATTTCAAATTTCAAGAAAACTATATGCAACTACATTGTTATTTAACATGATTATATGATAGCTCCATGAAAATAGCACTTCATACAAAGAGACACATATAGATTGGTTTGTTGCTCTGCCAGTGCACTACTCAGATAGCAGCTCGGGCAATTTATTTTCAAAGAACTGAAGTGTGAAGAAAGTGTAAAGTTTAAGAGTCTTTCAGTTCATTCCAGTCATTAGTGACAGAAAACTGAAATGAATGACGTCCAAAGCAAGTTTGGGTTTTAGAAAATAATTGAAATAAAAACAGGCACTTTACCCTTCAAAATGGGTTATGGTTCGAGAAGAACACTAAAATGATGCCAAGGTCGGATATAAGTGTGCAAGACGGAGATGGACCCCTGCAACATCAATTCATGCCACAGGTCTAGGGGCCATAATGTCAGCAACTGAATGTCAAAACACTTCTAGGTTATTTTTTATAACACATTTATTTTATTTATTGATCAAATAGATGCTTCAGAGTGCACTGTTTTGGAGGCTGGAATTTGAAGTGATTGTTTTGCAATCAGAGAAACTCAATGACTGGTTGTGTTTATGTAATGATAGAAGTTATGGCAAATAGGCCTTGGACCACAAATGTCTGTGGGTGTGCTGGCTCCAAGGCCATCCAGCAGTGCTTTAATGAGGGGTGAATTCAGGATATTTTTTTCAATGAATATACACTATATGAATAGTAATTTTGGCAGTGTAATTATTTTAAACACTACTATTTTCACTAAACTATGTACTAGAATTGTTGCATGAAACAATGTACACATGCTGGAAGCGGTTTGGTGTGATTAGTCTTAGAACAGAAAACTTTATAGAATCAGGATTGTAATTACAATAATATAAAGAATAAAGAAAAAGAAAAACAACAGGGAGAAGAAAAATGAAATAACAGCAGTGTGAAAATATATCAAAATTGGACTACTTTTGAATCTAGCAATTTTGGGCTTCGCTAAACAGAAACGCGGCAGAGTCTTTAATGGGAATGCATCACAGAGGCCCTATTCACTGTTAGAGACTTCCATTGAGTTACTTTTGGTTGTTGTTCAACACTAGAGACCTATGTAGAACACAGTTGTTCTGGAAAGAGTTAGGCAAGGTAGTTCAAAATCTGTAACCACTAGTAATTTTTGGCATAATATCTGCATTTCCTGTAGACAAAGTCTCAAAATCTCAAAATGTTTTGATTTAGTCCATTTAAATCACTCACCCCTGACTATAGATATTTGTGCCACAGGTATTTACAAATAATGATTTTATTTGCATTGTGTATGTGCATTGCATGTGGCAGATGGGGGTGGGGCATTTAATTACTGGTCAATTTGATCCCCCCCCAGAAATATGTGTTGAATTTGACTGATTTTATACACTATAAAGTCCAAGTTACTCTCTTTGTGACTTTAAGCAAAACCGGTCTATTCTATCATGTTTTCCCATAGCCCTCAAAGTCAGTTTTTAAATGTAACTCATTATGGTTTGCAGAGCAGGGAAAGGAAGTATAACCTCTCTCTTTCATTGAGTGTGCTATTCATAACATTGCCATAACGTTAGTTGCTTAAATGAGTGTTCTTAATTAATAAAAATTGGTGGCATTTTATATTGGGCTCAGATTGGAGAGGTGAAAACAAAACATCATTATAAACATTGGCGGCACTATAAACATCCAAATGTCTGGTTGAAACTACAGTAATACCGTATCGATCTCCTGATCGCCAAATCTCTTGTCATGCCTAATCCATCCCTGGCAGTCTTCTGCAGATATCTCCTTGGATCCAGCATTTATTGCATCCTGGAGGGTTATCTGTTGTGGACATGGCCGTGTCCATGTTTACGTAAAAAAATGTCAAAAATTGATTTTTTACAGATGGTAATGAAAATGTAACTTCAAAAGACTGGATAGGTCTTCAGCTAAAATAATAACAGGTAATCAGCTGGACTAGGACTATGTGTATGTGTATGGTCAATATGTTATTACTGCAGAAATGTCGCACACTGCAATCTATTTTTCTCTGTTATGTATAACTTAACTTAAATATAAATAAAAAAGTATATAACCATGTGACATGTGTACATAGTTCTGCTGGTGTTTAAGATTGAGTGAGAAAAGGATTCATTAATTTGGAAGATGTGGTCATTAAATGCAAATTTTGTAGAAGCAATAAAACATTTTCCTCAGCTTTGGCTGAATAGACTACTGTTGTGCTGACTGTTTGAAGAGTTTTGAAAATGTGAATTCAGATTTGAGCAGTGTGTGTAACCAACTGTAAAAAAAGATTATAAAAGTTACCAACTTATTTACCCTGGTTAGAGGGAAGGGCTCAAAATGGGCTGGACTAGTTTGTTACCACTGCCTTAGTAACCAAATGTTAGTTGATCAGACTGAAGAATTACCTTGTTTCCATGCAATCCAGCATGTCCCATTGGTTATGTTTGGGTCAGGGCTGGCTGCTACATTTATTTAAAACTTTTGCTTGGGTGTGTCAGGAGGAGTAATGTCTTATTATGAATGTTGAATGGTTGCACCAGAGGAAAGTGGAGTGTGCCCGGAGCTCTGTGAACTGGGTCCTGTGAACGTGACCAACACTAGCCCATTCATAACATATCAATCATTCAAATGTATTTGTAAAGCCCTTTTTACATCAGCTGTTGTCACAAAGTGCTTTTGTAGTGTAATGAGAAATGTCTGTACTTGACTGATGAGAGGAGCTTTGAGAATAACATAGGCCGTGAAACGAATAATCTAAATGTTTGGCTTGACGAAAAATATGCTACCTTTTCTAAGAATGTTTTGCATATGATGGGCATTTATGATTGCGTATGATTACAAACATCTGGAGTCAGATAAATTAGATATTAAATGATCACTTAGATTCTCTTTTTGCGGGGGTGGGGGGGGGGGGGGACCTGTTTCTTATTGGACACAGTGAAATGTTCCGTGGCAGGTGCTGTCTCCAGATGTTTCCAGAAGGCTCTGTGACATCTCCTGTCATCACTTGTGTGAGCTGGCCATTGGGCTATAGAGGAACTGTGCTGAATCTACACCGACACACAGTCCTACAACTATCCATTCACACCCTACAGTACACTCAGCGACAGCATATGTATTGTGAAACATTTACAAAAGCGATGTCATGGTGGCCGTGATGCCATTAAGAAGTAACCCAAAAATGTAGCCCCATTCTGTAGCAGTATAGCAAACACAGTATCAACATCTACCTAGACGTTGCAATACTTCTGTCAATGTACTAGGTATGTAGAGTGGAATATACCAAAAATTTGAGAACGGCATTGATGTTTTGTAGGACTTTTTTGTAATGTCTGCTCTGTGTGGCTGATCAGCTCTCCCTCCTCTCTGATGCTCCACCTCTGCTGTGCACTAACCAGCGGCTGGAGATTGATGGCAATAGTGCTCCCTGTGGATGCACCAGTTCCCCATCGCCTGTTAGTTGTGTACATAAGTGTATGAGTCCCCACTGCACCCCACAGACAATTATTTGTCTCCTCGATACCTTGCGGTGCTGTTCATTACGAATTCTAACAGCAGTAAAAATAATTGTTGATGATTGCTATTCCTTGTGTTTTGTTTTCCTTCATTTTTGCCACCCTTCTATGTACTCTGTACACTTGTACATCACATTTTGTTAACATTATCAATTAAATGAATTCAAATTACAACAATAAAGAAATGCTTGGTTAACCACTTTCTTTATGCTCTGAAAAGAATCAACATTGGAACTACAAAACTCTCATCAGTATCCCAAACCACTAGTGGTTTGTATATATGAAGAACATCTACATAGGTTCCATTTTGAACTGAAACGAGATCCAAGAACCAGTGCTAATTAATTCTCCCAATAACTTTTTTAGATCATTGGATATAAAAAATCTACACACCCCTGTTAAAATGCCAGGTATTTGTGATGTACAAAAATGAGACACAGATAAATCATGCCAGAATTTTTTCGACCTTCAATGTGACCTATAACCTATAAAGTATTTTTTTTTACTTTCCCCCTCGAAGATTTCAGTTTGCTTTTCAATTGAATTGTTCACATTATAGGTCACATATAGGTCACATTAAAAGTGGAAAATTTTCTGACATGATTTATCTTTTTTCATTATTTTATATCACAAAAACCTGGCATTTTACAGGGGTGTGTAGACTTTTTATATCCACTGTACATGAAAAACCATTGTAGTATGGGGAATAAAGATAAACCCATTCAATGTTACCGAGGGGACAGGTAGGAAAATGTGTGCAACGGGAATCTATGACCTGTGTGATACTTTAATATCTAATAATCTGACTCCATATTGTTTGTAAACATACGGTGCCTTGCGAAAGTATTCGGCCCCCTTGAACCGTTCAACCTTTTGCCACATTTCAGGCTTCAAACATAAAGATATAAAACTGTATTTTTTTGTGAAGAATCAACAACAGGTGGGACACAATCATGAAGTGGAACGAAATTTATTGAATATTTCAAACTTTTTCAACAAATAAAAAACTGAAAAATTGGGCGAGCAAAATTATTCAGCCCCCTTAAGTTAATACTTTGTAACGCCACCTTTTGCTTGCGATTACAGCCGTAAGTCACTTGGGGTATGTCTCTATCAGTTTTGCACATCGAGAGAAATGTTTGCCCATTCCTCCTTGCAAAACAGCTCGAGCTCAGTGAGGTTGGATGGAGAGCGTTTGTGAACAGCAGTTTACAGTTCTTTCCACAGATTCTCGATTGTATTCAGGTCTGGACTTTGACTTGGCCATTCTAACACCTGGATATGTTTATTTGTGAAACATTCCATTGTAGATTTTGCCTTATCTTTTGGATCATTGTCTTGTTGGAAGACAAATCTCCATCCCAGTCTCAGGTCTTTTGCAGACTCCATCAGGTTTTCTTCCAGAATGGTCCTGTATTTGGCTCCATCCATCTTCCCATCAATTTTAACCGTCTTCCCTGTCCCTGCTGAAGAAAAGCAGGCCCAAACCATGATGCTGCCACCACCATGTTTGACAGTGGGGATGGTGTGTTCAGGGTGATGAGCTGTGTTGCTTTTACGCCAAACATAACGTTTTGCATTGTTGACAAAAAGTTTGATTTTGGTTTCATCTGACCAGAGCACCTTCTTCCACATGTTTGGTGTGTCTCCCAGGTGGCTTGTGGCAAACTTTAAACGACACTTTTTATGGATATCTTTCAGAGATGGGTTTCTTCTTGCGACTCTTCCATAAAGGCCAGATTTATGCAGTATACGACTGATTGTTGTCCTATGGACAGAGTCTCCCACCTCAGCTGTAGATCTCTGCAGTTCATCCAGAGTGATCATGGGCCTCTTGGCTGCATCTCTGATCAGTCTTCTCCTTGTATGAGCTGAAAGTTTAGAGGGACGGCCGGGTCTTGGAAGATTTGCTGTGGTCTGATACTCCTTCAATTTCAATATTATCGCTTGCACAGTGCTCCTTGGGATGTTTAAAGCTTGGGAAATCTTTCTGTATCCAAATCCGGCTTTGAACTTCTCCACAACAGTATCTCGGACCTGCCTGGTGTGTTCCTTGTTCTTCATGATGCTCTCTGTGCTTTAAACGGACCCCTGAGACTATCACAGAGCAGGTGCATTTATACAGAGACACTCAGGTGGATTCTATTTATCATCATTAGTCATTTAGGTCAACATTGGATCATTCAGAGATCCTCACTGAACTTCTCGAGAGAGAGTTTGCTGCACTGAAAGTAAAGGGGCTGAATAATTTTGCTCGCCCAATTTTTCAGTTTTTTATTTGTTGAAAAAGTTTGAAATATCCAATAAATTTCGTTCCACTTCATGATTGTGTCCCACCTGTGGTTGATTCTTCACAAAAAATTACAGTTTTATATCTTTATGTTTGAAGCCTGAAATGTGGCAAAAGGTCGAACGGTTCAAGGGGGCCGAATACTTTCGCAAGGCATTGTATGCAATCATAAATGAACATGATATGATGGATGTTCTTAGAAAAGATAACAACATTTTCCTCACAAGCCAAACATTTAAAAGATCACATTTTTCAAGGCCTACATTATCAATGCTCCTCATCAGTCAAGTACAGAAAACAAGGGACGGTGTCGTAACCTGGAACTCAGGGATGATCAGTCTGATCACTTAGATTAACGTATGTGTATGTGCCTATATCAGTTATCATAAGCTCCCATAAGGTGTAGGTCGTCTAACACGAACCATACAGTAAAATGGCATGTGTTCCTGGGGCTACACAAAATGTTACAAAACTCACGTTTCAGGGATGACGAGTCAATGGCATGTGTTCCTGGGCTTACCCAGACTGTTTGGAAATTCAGGAATCAGGGATGACAAGTTTGGTTGATTAGACTTACTAATGGATGTGAAATTATCAGTAGCCCTACGAGCTCATGTATGAAAATGAACGAGGAATGTTGTAGTAATCTAAGTTCTAAAGTACTAAAATGTTATTCTAGTCAAGTAATGAAGTTACAGTACAAAACATAGTTACATACCAACAGGATTCAACGTCCTCCCAACAATTCTTAAAGTCTAACAAGTATCCCAAATAGGCCCATTGGTGTGAGATTAGGATGTCCCACTGAGTTGAGAAGCCAGACAAGACGAAACCCTCAGAAATCTTTCATTACACTACACCATTATATACTACAGGCTCCATTTAGACTATATTAGAGTACAATAACTTTTGTCAAGAACCAATATGGGATCTGATTAAAATTAAGGTCTACCTAGAACCAGTATGAGATCTCATGTGAACTCTTTACAACAGATCTACTAGGATCCCATTTGGGTTACCCTTAACCCTTTGAAGGCATGCCAATCTGCATTTTTAGCAAGCAATGTCCAGACACTCTCTCTTGGATCTTTAATGGTTGTAAAGATTTTTTTTCCTTTCTGGCACAGATGAGCAATCTGTTAATTTGCCTAGTTAGTTAGACAGCAGCTAAGTTTGCTGCTACTTCAATCAGCTGTCCAGACTTTGGTTAGCAAGATCCTTGCCACAATGTGCTTTGATTTCAAAGCCACTTCCATGATATTGATAATAATTAAATCTGGTTTCATCACATTTTTATTATGCTTGTGTAGGCCTGAGAGCTATCTGGAAATGGTTCAGCCAAACTATGTTTAATTAAATTCATTACACATAAGTTGACAACATAATTTGACTGCCAAAACCATTTGCTACTTTAACATAAGGTTTTCAAAGAGAAACTTGTTTGATGCACAGATGCTTTCCTTAAGAGACAATGGCTCAATCTACAAAGCGACCAACAACTTCAGTTTAGATCTCTTTCTTAGCACCTAAACAATATAAACTATCTTAAAAAGAAATCTCTCTACTCTACCTCCGGGCCTATTCCACTAAAAGTTCCTCCATATTTATGAGGTGTAAAACAAGAGAAGCAGGCCCGGATCTCACCCCAAGCAATGGAGACAAGTTATAAAACAAACCACAAATCGTTTCCCCAACAGCTTTTGATGCGGAAACCCTGCCCCAAAGGGCTGTATATGGAGAAACGTGTATGCGCAAGAGTGTGTGAATTTGTTTTGTTTGCGATTATGTACTTTTCTGAACACAGAATATTTTGGGAGAGAAGTGTTTGTGTGTGATGGGAAGGTCACACACTTGCAGGCTATTACGATTTTTTTAATTTCGGGCAATATCAGGAGGTAGTAGACAGATTATTGGAATGCATAAATACTCAAAAGTTTTAACTGACTTGTGAACTTGAACACCTAACATACATACGTCTCAACTTTACTAACATTCTGCAGAGCGATGCCATTGGGGAATCGATTTTGGATCTTTCAATAACCAATTTTTTGGGTCATCTATACAGAACCTTTTCAGCCAAGCTGTTTTTGAACTTGGAACTAAAATATAATGTCCGTTTCCCATGCTGCTGGAAGAGGACCGCCCCACCCCGACATGGACACAGCCACATCGAGCGTAATGATTGTAAGAAATTTTTCTAGTTCCTCGCGGCAGTTAATGAAGAATGGTTCTCTATAAAACCTTTATGAAAATGGTTCTTTGAAGGTATTGCTTTTGCCCTTGGAAGAAATAAAATGGTTCTAGTGAGAACCCATATTGAATCTCGATAGACCTGAAACTAAATGATTTTAGAACGTTTGACAGAAATCAATGTGCTTTCTGCTGATAATATTTGTATGCAGTACCGTGTACAGAGCTTCCGAGGTGCATGTGCTGAATCTGAAAAAGTTGACGGAGTTGTCGGCTCACACAGACAGATGATGTGTTGGAGTGAGTGGCTCGCGAAAAAGACGGACGACGCATGCCCATCAGAGTGAGTGGCTCGCGAAAAAGACGGACGACGCCTGCCCATCAGAGTGAGTGACGTGCGTAAAAAAGACGGACGACGCCTGCCCATCAGAGTGAGTGACGTGCGTGAAAAAGACTGACGACCCATGCCCATCGGTGGGCGTGATGTATGTCGCCAGGGCAGACAGGCACATGTCAACTGGAAAGGGCACTAGACATCAAAGGGGCATGTGCTCTGCACAGGTTGAGCCTTTCCTGTGCATGTGCCTGTTTGTATGTGTTTGTGGTAGAAAGAGACCACTGCACCTATTTCCGCCAGTGAATGTTGTTCTCAAGGCACAGAATCCAGCGTCTGCAGTGTTTTATCAAGTGTTGGCAGAGCAAAAGTTTCTTGAAAAGACAAGCATCTTGAAATAATCTGTAGTGCCTAATTATTTGACATTGGGAATTAGTTTAGCCTAACTATGTTTTATTAAATTCCTTGAACTTTCAGAGCCAGAGGTACACACTTATTCAATCAGACACAAATAAGTATATAGTTTCAACTCAGTTTTGCCTCTGAGATACAAAGACCCATAGAGTTTATTCTGTGAAGTCATGTTACGTACATTTTAAAACTCCAATTGCTAAATGATCCGTGCTATTTCCACTATTACACATGACCAATATCGATGAGTCCTTGGAACATATCATTTGAGGACGCAGAAATCTGAATACAATTGGTTGAAAAAGGTATCCCAATAGGCATGGTGGTGGAGTTGCTGAGTCATGTTCCTGCCAAACAACGCAGTAACTTGAAGCTGAGTAAAATAGACACAGTATGTGTCGTACAGGTGCACTTATCACTTTGGACTCCTACACTTCTGGACTTCTGTTATAGGCTAAGGTGTCCCTGCAGAGCCGTGTCCCCCCGGCGGACGAGGAACCACCGACCTGAGGAGAGAGACATGAAAGACTGAGTGAAATATCATTATATCATTTCTGAATGTTGGCTAAGGTATAAGAAAGAAACATGGAAATACACTGAAGGACTTTTTGGGGACTCTTTTCTCTGGTCTAAATATCAACTCCCAATACCACAGTGAAGGGGATATTGTCCAAGGATGTCATCTTTCTGATGGGATTTTAAATGATGTACAGACTGATGGTCACTGAATACTGCATGGTACTTATCTTAAGAGTAGTGATGGTAACCCCAGTGTCTACATTTCTAATCTGTCTGTCATATTATAATGGCCACCTTAACATAACCAGCTGACAAATCTACATTCCAAAAGACCATAGGCGGACAAATAGTTGGTACTAATGTATAGTATGTAATGTATGTCACTCCGATCAGCTAAATGATAAAAATGGTCAAATGTAAATAGGAAGTGAAGAGCTGTTTTTTCAGACACACAGAAGGCAACATCGGTGACAGTAAAACTCATGTCTAAGATTGCTTTATGTGTGGCTGCATAATGTTGTCTCTTAGAGGTTCAAGCCATTCATTTTCTATTATATTCTGGTTAGTGCAAAGTCATACACTACATCATATACTAAATGGCCAAACGTATGTGGACACCTGATCCACACATATATACCATTCCAACACCATGGGCATTAATATGGAGTTGGCTCTACCTTTGCAGCTATAATAGCGGCCACTCTTCTGGGAAGGCTTTCCGCAAGATTTTGGAGTATCTCTGTTGAAGTTTGTGCCCATTTAACCACAAGTGCATTTGTGATGCTCTGTGCAGGCCTCTCGAGTTCCTCGACACCAACCTCAACAAACCATGTCTTTATGGACCCTGCTTAGTGAACAGTCATGATGGAATAGGAAAATGCCTTCCTCAAGCTGTTGCCACAAAGTTAATAGCAGCCAACTGTATACTATGTCTTTGTATCCTGCAGTATTGTGATGACCTTTCACTTGAACAAAGGTGACTAGCCCAAACCTTGAAACACAGCTTAGACCATTATCCTTCTTCACTATACTTTGCAGTAGACACTGCATTCCGGTAGGGAGTGTTCTCCTGGAATCGTCACACCCAGATTCGTCCATCAGCCTCCCCGATAGTGAAGCGAGATTCATCACTCCAGAATAGTTTTTTCCACTGCTCCTGATTCCAGTTGAGCCATGGTTTACACCACTCCCGCCGATGCTTGGCATTGCACATGTTGATATGAGGCTTGCCTACAGTTGCTCGGCCATGTAAACCCATTTCATGAAGCTCCCGATACACAGTTCTTGTGCGATGTTTTTTCCAGAGGCAGCTTGGAACTCTGTGGTGAGTAATGCAACGATGATAGCCAATTTGTACATGCACACACTTCAGCCCAACTCTGTGAGTTTGTGTGTTCCACCACTTCATGGCTGGGCTGTTGTTGCACCTAGACACTTCCACTTATAGCACTTAAAACACAATCATAGCACTTCCAGTTCATCGGGGCAGATCTAGTGGGGCAGAAATTTTGCAACCTGACTTGTGGCAAAGAAGGCATCCTTTTTTTTTGACAAACAACTGGAATGTCATAAAGAGATACAGTGTATTCCGAAAGTATACACGTTTTTATAGATTTTTTTTATGTTTCAGTATTATTCTGAAATAGATGACTTTTTCCCTTTTTAATCTACACACGATGAAAAAAACCTACCAAAATCAGGAGTAGCGGGCCACAGCACTGGACACTCAGTCGTGTTACTCTTAACGAAGCCTGAATGTGTTTTATTCAGGAAACACAAGAACAAGGAAAAAATATCAAAATAAAGTCCTCTGGGAACTCTGAGCTTTGTGCTGGCTCCTTCGGCATTGCTAAGTGGCGTGTTCTATGCATTGTCTTCTGCACACTGGGTGTGTGGAACATACAGAGGACAAAGTTAGTATTCATTGCCCAAATTTACCCCAGGGCGACTCTTTCTGGTCTGTTTAAAGCTGCCCTAATCAGCTCAGACATGAGACAGGTGTGGAGGGGTGGAGCTGGTCCCTATTACTGTGTCTTGAAAGTTCAGACTCTTCGATGTTCTCACTTAATATGCCATAACATCTTCTGCTATCACATGGTAAAAGTAACTTTTCTAATAAAACCTTTTTTGGTCAGTGTATTTTTTAACTGAATTCTCTACATTTTCAGAGATATTAAGTGTGGTGTCCTGCAGGGCAGCTCCTTTAGCCCATTACTTACAAAATGGCTTGTCACTTTTGCAAGAAGATATAATGGTGATATATGCTGGTGATTCCACACTTTACAGGCCCATATACCTAACCAGCACGCGGAGGATTAACAACTGCCCTTAAATATCTCAACTAATTGTATTTGTTATAATGATGTTCTTGTCTTGTCACACCTTGACGACTTTCCTGTAGAATGGCCTGGAAGGCTCCAAACAAAGTAGCTCACATTGCCTTGTTTTATTCACATTTTCCATGTTTTTTTAGAGTTTTATCAGAATGTTAGTTTTAAATATTACTAATGAAGAACCTACATTGGCATACATTATCAGTTTATTTCAGAAACAAATTCATACCGCACAAGGCATTCTGCCAGAGGTCTCTTCACAGTCCCCTAGACTTAACCAACTCACGTCACAACAGCTATGATCACACGGAACTCCCTCCTATCTTTTATTCCTCAAGCAGTACAAATTACCTTTAATCAATTGATTAAAGAAACACCTCATGGCACAATGACAAGAAACAAAGACTCTCACATACAATCTAGAATACACTCACACTAACAAACATAGAAACAATATGTAATTTATTGTGTTTTAAATATGCAGGATATTTATGTCCTATCAGTAGTGCAAAAACCATGGTCCACAGAGAGCTTTCAAAGCATCAGAGGGACCTTATTGTTGAAAGATATCAGTCAGGAGAAGGGTACAAAAGAATTTCCAAAGCATTAGATATACCATGGAACACAGTGAAGACAGTCATCACCAGGTGGAGGAAATATGGCACAACAGAGACATTACCAAGAACTGGACTTCCCTCCAAAACTGATGAGAAGACAACAAGAAAACTGGCGAGACGGAAGCCTTTTCTTGCATAGAAAAACATCCAAGCCTGGCTGAAGTTTGCAAAAACAAACATCAACTCTCCCAAAAGCACATGGGTATATATGTTATGGTCTGATGAAAGGTTGAACTTTTTGACCAGAATTCCAAAAGGAATTTTGTTTGGTGCAAAAACAACACCGCACCTCACCCAAAGAACACCATTCCCCACATCATGCTTTGGTGCTGTTTCTCTTCAGCTGGAACCGGGGCCTTAGTCAGGTGTGGAGGGAATTATGAACAGTTCAAAATACTAGGCAATTTGGGCACAAAACCTTCAGGCATCTGTTAGAAAGCTGACGATGAAGAAGAAGTTCACCTTTCAGCACGACAACGACCCAAAGCACACATCCAAATCTACAAAAACATGGCTTCACCAGAAGAAGATTGACGTTTTGGAATGGCCCAGCCAGACCTGAATCCAATTGAACATCTGTGGGATGATCTAATGGCCTCTCTCACACATTATAAATAATGTGTGAGAGAGGCCATGTGTCATTTAGATAGCATGGGAATGCAATGTCTGCTTCCCAAATGGCACCCTGTTCCTTATATCAGTGGTAAGAATTTAGCCACAGGAGATTTTTTGGTGGGATGGTCGTGGGTCTGGAACAAATGATGCACGATTTGACTTATAACTTGCATTAAGTGCAAAAAAGAAATACATATGAAAATGTAGGAATTCACAGCTGTATGTCATTGTAAAACATTTCAGTGTAAACATTTGTTTGAACCTGCTGTTACGATTTGGAATAGTTACCACTCCTAAAGACCGACAAACACATTTGGTTCCTGGTCAGTTATTTGCCTCTTATTTATATTGTTTGAGAGAAATAGCTTAACTCTTTGCCAGCATATATCCAAACATGATAGAAACCAAATTTAAGACCTCCGCCAACTATTTCACCTCAGTTTAGTCAGGTTTAAAAGAACAACAAGACAACAAGCTGGCTGACGAGATAGCTATTTTGCATTCAGGCATTTGCTTTATTAACCATCTGGCTAGCTTGGTTTGGCTTGAATAATAAGTTGTGGTATTTCGTCATTCTTTTAGGCTAACCTGATAGCTGTCTACCTGATCTGTTAGTAAGTTAACACAATTAAATATCGGAGTTCAGAAGATATTCCTAATTTTATATTAATAGCTCTATAGAGCTATTACACATGAAGGTGGAATAAAATGAATGTTTCAAATCCTGTTTGAAATGTTTGAAAAATTATGTCAAGCAGAACACATATAAGTGAATGAATTTACTGGCCCAGTCATTCATGAGGTAAACAATTTACCTACCATCATTGGTGACACAAGCCTATCTTTTTTCATAGCCTTTTCCAGACTCTGTGTTGAGGTATGCGTGATAGATCATTTTAAGAGTTCGAATGCAAGGTAACATATTTAAAATCTGTTTAGCTACACAAAACCAAACAGTAGGCTACATGCAATTGTGTTCGTCCACCTCCGTCACCCTCAATAATTAGGCCATGTACAAATATACCTCATTTAAATGTGCATTGTGCAGATGTACATCATCCTAGACTATTCACACAAATCACAAATGTATTTTGTGATCCATCAGAATGGAGACATATCTCTAAAGTTATTGATATTTCTGTCAAAACAGAGAAGTTACTCTTAACTGCAGCAAATATTTCAATTGACAGAATATTGAAGACTATAGACAGATTTACATATAATTTTTTTTCTAGAGTACGTTGGTTTTGTTATTATAACCCATTAATGTAGGTTATGGAGTGGATGATTTGGACAGGATATGTTTGATCTCCACCCTACACTGTCATTTTTTCCCCCTTATAAATCGACCATTATGAAGGAAGACAGGAGGTTGTTATTTTTGTTATAGAAATTGTTAGATTTTATCATGTCTTGTCATAAAAAGATACACCGGTAACTTCAGATTGACTCCCAAGTATATATTGTCTGTCATCATAACATTTGGAGGGGATTTTGATCATCATTATTATTTCAGCAATACACACCAGTTATTCTGCCAGCCTACTGCTGTGAGTCGCACATTTACACTTGGGTTTTTAGGCTATGGATGAGAAAGTGAACTTGTCATTTCTTAATTAGCTCAGTTGGAAACTTGGAAAGCTGCTTTGTAATCTATTATCTACTAACAGCAAGGGTTTCACTAGACATAGCATTCTTCTACCTGGAATTATGACAATGGTAAATTTTATTGGCACAAAACTCAGGCCTTGTTATAAGCATGCGGTTTTCGATTTCAGTTACAGGAGCAATAACTGTCATCCTCCAGCATTTCTCTCAAAACTGGAGGATGTCATTTCAGACAGCCCTAGAATAATCACGGGACCTTCGAAAGTTACCTGAAAAACAGTTGTTCACATTACCTGCAACTCCCCAGAAAAAATACCATGCAAATAGGGCTTTAGTCTAAATGTTAATGACCATTAAAAAACTGCGCCAGCTTTTTATGAACACATTTTTTTGTGATATGTTGTGTGCTATCGCAGTAGCAAACTTTCCCGGGCCAGAAAGTGTTGTGTTACATAACATTACAGGGTAATCTGTGGCTCTGGTAATCTAGACATTTTGTGAAATATATGGCAGTATAAGAAGGCCCCATGTTACTACGTATTTGAATCCACTGGGTTGTTACTGCTACTGTTACAGAGCACTCACTCTCTAATGTGTGATATGGCAGGGTAAGACGTCACTGTGTGCTGAAGACTCAGAGCTGTCCAGCCAGCCAGCATTAACTGGAGATAACATGGAGACAGTAGGATAGAAAACAGGAAGGGAAGGCGATAGACGTAACGAGAGGGAGAGAGCGAGTAGAGAGGGGATGTATGTGGAGGGA
>JACXGJ010003418.1:26949-53997 GCA_016801105.1 Esox niger
CTCTGTCCCCATCCACCCTTCACCATTTCTCTACTCCGTCCACATCCACCCTTCACCATTTCTCTACTCTGTCCCCATCCACCCTTCACCATTTCTCTACTCTGTCCCCATCCACCCTTCACCATTTCTCTACTCCGTCCACATCCACCCTTCACCATTTCTCTACTCCGTCCACATCCACCCTTCACCATCTCCAGCCTCCCTCCACATACATCCCCTCTCTACTCGCTCTCTCCCTCTCGTTACGTCTATCGCCTTCCCTTCCTGTTTTCTATCCTACTGTCTCCATGTTATCTCCAGTTAATGCTGGCTGGCTGGACAGCTCTGAGTCTTCAGCACACAGTGACGTCTTACCCTGCCATATCACACATTAGAGAGTGAGTGCTCTGTAACAGTAGCAGTAACAACCCAGTGGATTCAAATACGTAGTAACATGGGGCCTTCTTATACTGCCATATATTTCACAAAATGTCTAGATTACCAGAGCCACAGATTACCCTGTAATGTTATGTAACACAACACTTTCTGGCCCGGGAAAGTTTGCTACTGCGATAGCACACAACATATCACAAAAAAATGTGTTCATAAAAAGCTGGCGCAGTTTTTTAATGGTCATTAACATTTAGACTAAAGCCCTATTTGCATGGTATTTTTTCTGGGGAGTTGCAGGTAATGTGAACAACTGTTTTTCAGGTAACTTTCGAAGGTCCCGTGATTATTCTAGGGCTGTCTGAAATGACATCCTCCAGTTTTGAGAGAAATGCTGGAGGATGACAGTTATTGCTCCTGTAACTGAAATCGAAAACCGCATGCTTATAACAAGGCCTGAGTTTTGTGCCAATAAAATTTACCATTGTCATAATTCCAGGTAGAAGAATGCTATGTCTAGTGAAACCCTTGCTGTTAGTAGATAATAGATTACAAAGCAGCTTTCCAAGTTTCCAACTGAGCTAATTAAGAAATGACAAGTTCACTTTCTCATCCATAGCCTAAAAACCCAAGTGTAAATGTGCGACTCACAGCAGTAGGCTGGCAGAATAACTGGTGTGTATTGCTGAAATAATAATGATGATCAAAATCCCCTCCAAATGTTATGATGACAGACAATATATACTTGGGAGTCAATCTGAAGTTACCGGTGTATCTTTTTATGACAAGACATGATAAAATCTAACAATTTCTATAACAAAAATAACAACCTCCTGTCTTCCTTCATAATGGTCGATTTATAAGGGGGAAAAAATGACAGTGTAGGGTGGAGATCAAACATATCCTGTCCAAATCATCCACTCCATAACCTACATTAATGGGTTATAATAACAAAACCAACGTACTCTAGAAAAAAAATTATATGTAAATCTGTCTATAGTCTTCAATATTCTGTCAATTGAAATATTTGCTGCAGTTAAGAGTAACTTCTCTGTTTTGACAGAAATATCAATAACTTTAGAGATATGTCTCCATTCTGATGGATCACAAAATACATTTGTGATTTGTGTGAATAGTCTAGGATGATGTACATCTGCACAATGCACATTTAAATGAGGTATATTTGTACATGGCCTAATTATTGAGGGTGACGGAGGTGGACGAACACAATTGCATGTAGCCTACTGTTTGGTTTTGTGTAGCTAAACAGATTTTAAATATGTTACCTTGCATTCGAACTCTTAAAATGATCTATCACGCATACCTCAACACAGAGTCTGGAAAAGGCTATGAAAAAAGATAGGCTTGTGTCACCAATGATGGTAGGTAAATTGTTTACCTCATGAATGACTGGGCCAGTAAATTCATTCACTTATATGTGTTCTGCTTGACATAATTTTTCAAACATTTCAAACAGGATTTGAAACATTCATTTTATTCCACCTTCATGTGTAATAGCTCTATAGAGCTATTAATATAAAATTAGGAATATCTTCTGAACTCCGATATTTAATTGTGTTAACTTACTAACAGATCAGGTAGACAGCTATCAGGTTAGCCTAAAAGAATGACGAAATACCACAACTTATTATTCAAGCCAAACCAAGCTAGCCAGATGGTTAATAAAGCAAATGCCTGAATGCAAAATAGCTATCTCGTCAGCCAGCTTGTTGTCTTGTTGTTCTTTTAAACCTGACTAAACTGAGGTGAAATAGTTGGCGGAGGTCTTAAATTTGGTTTCTATCATGTTTGGATATATGCTGGCAAAGAGTTAAGCTATTTCTCTCAAACAATATAAATAAGAGGCAAATAACTGACCAGGAACCAAATGTGTTTGTCGGTCTTTAGGAGTGGTAACTATTCCAAATCGTAACAGCAGGTTCAAACAAATGTTTACACTGAAATGTTTTACAATGACATACAGCTGTGAATTCCTACATTTTCATATGTATTTCTTTTTTGCACTTAATGCAAGTTATAAGTCAAATCGTGCATCATTTGTTCCAGACCCACGACCATCCCACCAAAAAATCTCCTGTGGCTAAATTCTTACCACTGATATAAGGAACAGGGTGCCATTTGGGAAGCAGACATTGCATTCCCATGCTATCTAAATGACACATGGCCTCTCTCACACATTATTTATAATGTGTGAGAGAGGCCATTAGATCATCCCACAGATGTTCAATTGGATTCAGGTCTGGCTGGGCCATTCCAAAACGTCAATCTTCTTCTGGTGAAGCCATGTTTTTGTAGATTTGGATGTGTGCTTTGGGTCGTTGTCGTGCTGAAAGGTGAACTTCTTCTTCATCGTCAGCTTTCTAACAGATGCCTGAAGGTTTTGTGCCCAAATTGCCTAGTATTTTGAACTGTTCATAATTCCCTCCACACCTGACTAAGGCCCCGGTTCCAGCTGAAGAGAAACAGCACCAAAGCATGATGTGGGGAATGGTGTTCTTTGGGTGAGGTGCGGTGTTGTTTTTGCACCAAACAAAATTCCTTTTGGAATTCTGGTCAAAAAGTTCAACCTTTCATCAGACCATAACATATATACCCATGTGCTTTTGGGAGAGTTGATGTTTGTTTTTGCAAACTTCAGCCAGGCTTGGATGTTTTTCTATGCAAGAAAAGGCTTCCGTCTCGCCAGTTTTCTTGTTGTCTTCTCATCAGTTTTGGAGGGAAGTCCAGTTCTTGGTAATGTCTCTGTTGTGCCATATTTCCTCCACCTGGTGATGACTGTCTTCACTGTGTTCCATGGTATATCTAATGCTTTGGAAATTCTTTTGTACCCTTCTCCTGACTGATATCTTTCAACAATAAGGTCCCTCTGATGCTTTGAAAGCTCTCTGTGGACCATGGTTTTTGCACTACTGATAGGACATAAATATCCTGCATATTTAAAACACAATAAATTACATATTGTTTCTATGTTTGTTAGTGTGAGTGTATTCTAGATTGTATGTGAGAGTCTTTGTTTCTTGTCATTGTGCCATGAGGTGTTTCTTTAATCAATTGATTAAAGGTAATTTGTACTGCTTGAGGAATAAAAGATAGGAGGGAGTTCCGTGTGATCATAGCTGTTGTGACGTGAGTTGGTTAAGTCTAGGGGACTGTGAAGAGACCTCTGGCAGAATGCCTTGTGCGGTATGAATTTGTTTCTGAAATAAACTGATAATGTATGCCAATGTAGGTTCTTCATTAGTAATATTTAAAACTAACATTCTGATAAAACTCTAAAAAAACATGGAAAATGTGAATAAAACAAGGCAATGTGAGCTACTTTGTTTGGAGCCTTCCAGGCCATTCTACAGGAAAGTCGTCAAGGTGTGACAAGACAAGAACATCATTATAACAAATACAATTAGTTGAGATATTTAAGGGCAGTTGTTAATCCTCCGCGTGCTGGTTAGGTATATGGGCCTGTAAAGTGTGGAATCACCAGCATATATCACCATTATATCTTCTTGCAAAAGTGACAAGCCATTTTGTAAGTAATGGGCTAAAGGAGCTGCCCTGCAGGACACCACACTTAATATCTCTGAAAATGTAGAGAATTCAGTTAAAAAATACACTGACCAAAAAAGGTTTTATTAGAAAAGTTACTTTTACCATGTGATAGCAGAAGATGTTATGGCATATTAAGTGAGAACATCGAAGAGTCTGAACTTTCAAGACACAGTAATAGGGACCAGCTCCACCCCTCCACACCTGTCTCATGTCTGAGCTGATTAGGGCAGCTTTAAACAGACCAGAAAGAGTCGCCCTGGGGTAAATTTGGGCAATGAATACTAACTTTGTCCTCTGTATGTTCCACACACCCAGTGTGCAGAAGACAATGCATAGAACACGCCACTTAGCAATGCCGAAGGAGCCAGCACAAAGCTCAGAGTTCCCAGAGGACTTTATTTTGATATTTTTTCCTTGTTCTTGTGTTTCCTGAATAAAACACATTCAGGCTTCGTTAAGAGTAACACGACTGAGTGTCCAGTGCTGTGGCCCGCTACTCCTGATTTTGGTAGGTTTTTTTCATCGTGTGTAGATTAAAAAGGGAAAAAGTCATCTATTTCAGAATAATACTGAAACATAAAAAAAATCTATAAAAACGTGTATACTTTCGGAATACACTGTATCTCTTTATGACATTCCAGTTGTTTGTCAAAAAAAAAGGATGCCTTCTTTGCCACAAGTCAGGTTGCAAAATTTCTGCCCCACTAGATCTGCCCCGATGAACTGGAAGTGCTATGATTGTGTTTTAAGTGCTATAAGTGGAAGTGTCTAGGTGCAACAACAGCCCAGCCATGAAGTGGTGGAACACACAAACTCACAGAGTTGGGCTGAAGTGTGTGCATGTACAAATTGGCTATCATCGTTGCATTACTCACCACAGAGTTCCAAGCTGCCTCTGGAAAAAACATCGCACAAGAACTGTGTATCGGGAGCTTCATGAAATGGGTTTACATGGCCGAGCAACTGTAGGCAAGCCTCATATCAACATGTGCAATGCCAAGCATCGGCGGGAGTGGTGTAAACCATGGCTCAACTGGAATCAGGAGCAGTGGAAAAAACTATTCTGGAGTGATGAATCTCGCTTCACTATCGGGGAGGCTGATGGACGAATCTGGGTGTGACGATTCCAGGAGAACACTCCCTACCGGAATGCAGTGTCTACTGCAAAGTATAGTGAAGAAGGATAATGGTCTAAGCTGTGTTTCAAGGTTTGGGCTAGTCACCTTTGTTCAAGTGAAAGGTCATCACAATACTGCAGGATACAAAGACATAGTATACAGTTGGCTGCTATTAACTTTGTGGCAACAGCTTGAGGAAGGCATTTTCCTATTCCATCATGACTGTTCACTAAGCAGGGTCCATAAAGACATGGTTTGTTGAGGTTGGTGTCGAGGAACTCGAGAGGCCTGCACAGAGCATCACAAATGCACTTGTGGTTAAATGGGCACAAACTTCAACAGAGATACTCCAAAATCTTGCGGAAAGCCTTCCCAGAAGAGTGGCCGCTATTATAGCTGCAAAGGTAGAGCCAACTCCATATTAATGCCCATGGTGTTGGAATGGTATATATGTGTGGATCAGGTGTCCACATACGTTTGGCCATTTAGTATATGATGTAGTGTATGACTTTGCACTAACCAGAATATAATAGAAAATGAATGGCTTGAACCTCTAAGAGACAACATTATGCAGCCACACATAAAGCAATCTTAGACATGAGTTTTACTGTCACCGATGTTGCCTTCTGTGTGTCTGAAAAAACAGCTCTTCACTTCCTATTTACATTTGACCATTTTTATCATTTAGCTGATCGGAGTGACATACATTACATACTATACATTAGTACCAACTATTTGTCCGCCTATGGTCTTTTGGAATGTAGATTTGTCAGCTGGTTATGTTAAGGTGGCCATTATAATATGACAGACAGATTAGAAATGTAGACACTGGGGTTACCATCACTACTCTTAAGATAAGTACCATGCAGTATTCAGTGACCATCAGTCTGTACATCATTTAAAATCCCATCAGAAAGATGACATCCTTGGACAATATCCCCTTCACTGTGGTATTGGGAGTTGATATTTAGACCAGAGAAAAGAGTCCCCAAAAAGTCCTTCAGTGTATTTCCATGTTTCTTTCTTATACCTTAGCCAACATTCAGAAATGATATAATGATATTTCACTCAGTCTTTCATGTCTCTCTCCTCAGGTCGGTGGTTCCTCGTCCGCCGGGGGGACACGGCTCTGCAGGGACACCTTAGCCTATAACAGAAGTCCAGAAGTGTAGGAGTCCAAAGTGATAAGTGCACCTGTACGACACATACTGTGTCTATTTTACTCAGCTTCAAGTTACTGCGTTGTTTGGCAGGAACATGACTCAGCAACTCCACCACCATGCCTATTGGGATACCTTTTTCAACCAATTGTATTCAGATTTCTGCGTCCTCAAATGATATGTTCCAAGGACTCATCGATATTGGTCATGTGTAATAGTGGAAATAGCACGGATCATTTAGCAATTGGAGTTTTAAAATGTACGTAACATGACTTCACAGAATAAACTCTATGGGTCTTTGTATCTCAGAGGCAAAACTGAGTTGAAACTATATACTTATTTGTGTCTGATTGAATAAGTGTGTACCTCTGGCTCTGAAAGTTCAAGGAATTTAATAAAACATAGTTAGGCTAAACTAATTCCCAATGTCAAATAATTAGGCACTACAGATTATTTCAAGATGCTTGTCTTTTCAAGAAACTTTTGCTCTGCCAACACTTGATAAAACACTGCAGACGCTGGATTCTGTGCCTTGAGAACAACATTCACTGGCGGAAATAGGTGCAGTGGTCTCTTTCTACCACAAACACATACAAACAGGCACATGCACAGGAAAGGCTCAACCTGTGCAGAGCACATGCCCCTTTGATGTCTAGTGCCCTTTCCAGTTGACATGTGCCTGTCTGCCCTGGCGACATACATCACGCCCACCGATGGGCATGGGTCGTCAGTCTTTTTCACGCACGTCACTCACTCTGATGGGCAGGCGTCGTCCGTCTTTTTTACGCACGTCACTCACTCTGATGGGCAGGCGTCGTCCGTCTTTTTCGCGAGCCACTCACTCTGATGGGCATGCGTCGTCCGTCTTTTTCGCGAGCCACTCACTCCAACACATCATCTGTCTGTGTGAGCCGACAACTCCGTCAACTTTTTCAGATTCAGCACATGCACCTCGGAAGCTCTGTACACGGTACTGCATACAAATATTATCAGCAGAAAGCACATTGATTTCTGTCAAACGTTCTAAAATCATTTAGTTTCAGGTCTATCGAGATTCAATATGGGTTCTCACTAGAACCATTTTATTTCTTCCAAGGGCAAAAGCAATACCTTCAAAGAACCATTTTCATAAAGGTTTTATAGAGAACCATTCTTCATTAACTGCCGCGAGGAACTAGAAAAATTTCTTACAATCATTACGCTCGATGTGGCTGTGTCCATGTCGGGGTGGGGCGGTCCTCTTCCAGCAGCATGGGAAACGGACATTATATTTTAGTTCCAAGTTCAAAAACAGCTTGGCTGAAAAGGTTCTGTATAGATGACCCAAAAAATTGGTTATTGAAAGATCCAAAATCGATTCCCCAATGGCATCGCTCTGCAGAATGTTAGTAAAGTTGAGACGTATGTATGTTAGGTGTTCAAGTTCACAAGTCAGTTAAAACTTTTGAGTATTTATGCATTCCAATAATCTGTCTACTACCTCCTGATATTGCCCGAAATTAAAAAAATCGTAATAGCCTGCAAGTGTGTGACCTTCCCATCACACACAAACACTTCTCTCCCAAAATATTCTGTGTTCAGAAAAGTACATAATCGCAAACAAAACAAATTCACACACTCTTGCGCATACACGTTTCTCCATATACAGCCCTTTGGGGCAGGGTTTCCGCATCAAAAGCTGTTGGGGAAACGATTTGTGGTTTGTTTTATAACTTGTCTCCATTGCTTGGGGTGAGATCCGGGCCTGCTTCTCTTGTTTTACACCTCATAAATATGGAGGAACTTTTAGTGGAATAGGCCCGGAGGTAGAGTAGAGAGATTTCTTTTTAAGATAGTTTATATTGTTTAGGTGCTAAGAAAGAGATCTAAACTGAAGTTGTTGGTCGCTTTGTAGATTGAGCCATTGTCTCTTAAGGAAAGCATCTGTGCATCAAACAAGTTTCTCTTTGAAAACCTTATGTTAAAGTAGCAAATGGTTTTGGCAGTCAAATTATGTTGTCAACTTATGTGTAATGAATTTAATTAAACATAGTTTGGCTGAACCATTTCCAGATAGCTCTCAGGCCTACACAAGCATAATAAAAATGTGATGAAACCAGATTTAATTATTATCAATATCATGGAAGTGGCTTTGAAATCAAAGCACATTGTGGCAAGGATCTTGCTAACCAAAGTCTGGACAGCTGATTGAAGTAGCAGCAAACTTAGCTGCTGTCTAACTAACTAGGCAAATTAACAGATTGCTCATCTGTGCCAGAAAGGAAAAAAAATCTTTACAACCATTAAAGATCCAAGAGAGAGTGTCTGGACATTGCTTGCTAAAAATGCAGATTGGCATGCCTTCAAAGGGTTAAGGGTAACCCAAATGGGATCCTAGTAGATCTGTTGTAAAGAGTTCACATGAGATCTCATACTGGTTCTAGGTAGACCTTAATTTTAATCAGATCCCATATTGGTTCTTGACAAAAGTTATTGTACTCTAATATAGTCTAAATGGAGCCTGTAGTATATAATGGTGTAGTGTAATGAAAGATTTCTGAGGGTTTCGTCTTGTCTGGCTTCTCAACTCAGTGGGACATCCTAATCTCACACCAATGGGCCTATTTGGGATACTTGTTAGACTTTAAGAATTGTTGGGAGGACGTTGAATCCTGTTGGTATGTAACTATGTTTTGTACTGTAACTTCATTACT
The DNA here is from genome assembly GCA_016801105.1 of Esox niger. Lineage (NCBI taxonomy): Eukaryota > Metazoa > Chordata > Actinopteri > Esociformes > Esocidae > Esox > Esox niger. The sequence continues at coordinate 35,857 of JACXGJ010003418.1, forward strand.
TGACTAGAATAACATTTTAGTACTTTAGAACTTAGATTACTACAACATTCCTCGTTCATTTTCATACATGAGCTCGTAGGGCTACTGATAATTTCACATCCATTAGTAAGTCTAATCAACCAAACTTGTCATCCCTGATTCCTGAATTTCCAAACAGTCTGGGTAAGCCCAGGAACACATGCCATTGACTCGTCATCCCTGAAACGTGAGTTTTGTAACATTTTGTGTAGCCCCAGGAACACATGCCATTTTACTGTATGGTTCGTGTTAGACGACCTACACCTTATGGGAGCTTATGATAACTGATATAGGCACATACACATACGTTAATCTAAGTGATCAGACTGATCATCCCTGAGTTCCAGGTTACGACACCGTCCCTTGTTTTCTGTACTTGACTGATGAGGAGCATTGATAATGTAGGCCTTGAAAAATGTGATCTTTTAAATGTTTGGCTTGTGAGGAAAATGTTGTTATCTTTTCTAAGAACATCCATCATATCATGTTCATTTATGATTGCATACAATGCCTTGCGAAAGTATTCGGCCCCCTTGAACCGTTCGACCTTTTGCCACATTTCAGGCTTCAAACATAAAGATATAAAACTGTAATTTTTTGTGAAGAATCAACCACAGGTGGGACACAATCATGAAGTGGAACGAAATTTATTGGATATTTCAAACTTTTTCAACAAATAAAAAACTGAAAAATTGGGCGAGCAAAATTATTCAGCCCCTTTACTTTCAGTGCAGCAAACTCTCTCTCGAGAAGTTCAGTGAGGATCTCTGAATGATCCAATGTTGACCTAAATGACTAATGATGATAAATAGAATCCACCTGAGTGTCTCTGTATAAATGCACCTGCTCTGTGATAGTCTCAGGGGTCCGTTTAAAGCACAGAGAGCATCATGAAGAACAAGGAACACACCAGGCAGGTCCGAGATACTGTTGTGGAGAAGTTCAAAGCCGGATTTGGATACAGAAAGATTTCCCAAGCTTTAAACATCCCAAGGAGCACTGTGCAAGCGATAATATTGAAATTGAAGGAGTATCAGACCACAGCAAATCTTCCAAGACCCGGCCGTCCCTCTAAACTTTCAGCTCATACAAGGAGAAGACTGATCAGAGATGCAGCCAAGAGGCCCATGATCACTCTGGATGAACTGCAGAGATCTACAGCTGAGGTGGGAGACTCTGTCCATAGGACAACAATCAGTCGTATACTGCATAAATCTGGCCTTTATGGAAGAGTCGCAAGAAGAAACCCATCTCTGAAAGATATCCATAAAAAGTGTCGTTTAAAGTTTGCCACAAGCCACCTGGGAGACACACCAAACATGTGGAAGAAGGTGCTCTGGTCAGATGAAACCAAAATCAAACTTTTTGTCAACAATGCAAAACGTTATGTTTGGCGTAAAAGCAACACAGCTCATCACCCTGAACACACCATCCCCACTGTCAAACATGGTGGTGGCAGCATCATGGTTTGGGCCTGCTTTTCTTCAGCAGGGACAGGGAAGACGGTTAAAATTGATGGGAAGATGGATGGAGCCAAATACAGGACCATTCTGGAAGAAAACCTGATGGAGTCTGCAAAAGACCTGAGACTGGGATGGAGATTTGTCTTCCAACAAGACAATGATCCAAAAGATAAGGCAAAATCTACAATGGAATGTTTCACAAATAAACATATCCAGGTGTTAGAATGGCCAAGTCAAAGTCCAGACCTGAATACAATCGAGAATCTGTGGAAAGAACTGTAAACTGCTGTTCACAAACGCTCTCCATCCAACCTCACTGAGCTCGAGCTGTTTTGCAAGGAGGAATGGGCAAACATTTCTCTCGATGTGCAAAACTGATAGAGACATACCCCAAGTGACTTACGGCTGTAATCGCAAGCAAAAGGTGGCGTTACAAAGTATTAACTTAAGGGGGCTGAATAATTTTGCTCGCCCAATTTTTCAGTTTTTTATTTGTTGAAAAAGTTTGAAATATTCAATAAATTTCGTTCCACTTCATGATTGTGTCCCACCTGTTGTTGATTCTTCACAAAAAAATACAGTTTTATATCTTTATGTTTGAAGCCTGAAATGTGGCAAAAGGTTGAACGGTTCAAGGGGGCCGAATACTTTCGCAAGGCACCGTATGTTTACAAACAATATGGAGTCAGATTATTAGATATTAAAGTATCACACAGGTCATAGATTCCCGTTGCACACATTTTCCTACCTGTCCCCTCGGTAACATTGAATGGGTTTATCTTTATTCCCCATACTACAATGGTTTTTCATGTACAGTGGATATAAAAAGTCTACACACCCCTGTAAAATGCCAGGTTTTTGTGATATAAAATAATGAAAAAAGATAAATCATGTCAGAAAATTTTCCACTTTTAATGTGACCTATATGTGACCTATAATGTGAACAATTCAATTGAAAAGCAAACTGAAATCTTCGAGGGGGAAAGTAAAAAAAAATACTTTATAGGTTATAGGTCACATTGAAGGTCGAAAAAATTCTGGCATGATTTATCTGTGTCTCATTTTTGTACATCACAAATACCTGGCATTTTAACAGGGGTGTGTAGATTTTTTATATCCAATGATCTAAAAAAGTTATTGGGAGAATTAATTAGCACTGGTTCTTGGATCTCGTTTCAGTTCAAAATGGAACCTATGTAGATGTTCTTCATATATACAAACCACTAGTGGTTTGGGATACTGATGAGAGTTTTGTAGTTCCAATGTTGATTCTTTTCAGAGCATAAAGAAAGTGGTTAACCAAGCATTTCTTTATTGTTGTAATTTGAATTCATTTAATTGATAATGTTAACAAAATGTGATGTACAAGTGTACAGAGTACATAGAAGGGTGGCAAAAATGAAGGAAAACAAAACACAAGGAATAGCAATCATCAACAATTATTTTTACTGCTGTTAGAATTCGTAATGAACAGCACCGCAAGGTATCGAGGAGACAAATAATTGTCTGTGGGGTGCAGTGGGGACTCATACACTTATGTACACAACTAACAGGCGATGGGGAACTGGTGCATCCACAGGGAGCACTATTGCCATCAATCTCCAGCCGCTGGTTAGTGCACAGCAGAGGTGGAGCATCAGAGAGGAGGGAGAGCTGATCAGCCACACAGAGCAGACATTACAAAAAAGTCCTACAAAACATCAATGCCGTTCTCAAATTTTTGGTATATTCCACTCTACATACCTAGTACATTGACAGAAGTATTGCAACGTCTAGGTAGATGTTGATACTGTGTTTGCTATACTGCTACAGAATGGGGCTACATTTTTGGGTTACTTCTTAATGGCATCACGGCCACCATGACATCGCTTTTGTAAATGTTTCACAATACATATGCTGTCGCTGAGTGTACTGTAGGGTGTGAATGGATAGTTGTAGGACTGTGTGTCGGTGTAGATTCAGCACAGTTCCTCTATAGCCCAATGGCCAGCTCACACAAGTGATGACAGGAGATGTCACAGAGCCTTCTGGAAACATCTGGAGACAGCACCTGCCACGGAACATTTCACTGTGTCCAATAAGAAACAGGTCCCCCCCCCCCCCCACCCCCGCAAAAAGAGAATCTAAGTGATCATTTAATATCTAATTTATCTGACTCCAGATGTTTGTAATCATACGCAATCATAAATGCCCATCATATGCAAAACATTCTTAGAAAAGGTAGCATATTTTTCGTCAAGCCAAACATTTAGATTATTCGTTTCACGGCCTATGTTATTCTCAAAGCTCCTCTCATCAGTCAAGTACAGACATTTCTCATTACACTACAAAAGCACTTTGTGACAACAGCTGATGTAAAAAGGGCTTTACAAATACATTTGAATGATTGATATGTTATGAATGGGCTAGTGTTGGTCACGTTCACAGGACCCAGTTCACAGAGCTCCGGGCACACTCCACTTTCCTCTGGTGCAACCATTCAACATTCATAATAAGACATTACTCCTCCTGACACACCCAAGCAAAAGTTTTAAATAAATGTAGCAGCCAGCCCTGACCCAAACATAACCAATGGGACATGCTGGATTGCATGGAAACAAGGTAATTCTTCAGTCTGATCAACTAACATTTGGTTACTAAGGCAGTGGTAACAAACTAGTCCAGCCCATTTTGAGCCCTTCCCTCTAACCAGGGTAAATAAGTTGGTAACTTTTATAATCTTTTTTTACAGTTGGTTACACACACTGCTCAAATCTGAATTCACATTTTCAAAACTCTTCAAACAGTCAGCACAACAGTAGTCTATTCAGCCAAAGCTGAGGAAAATGTTTTATTGCTTCTACAAAATTTGCATTTAATGACCACATCTTCCAAATTAATGAATCCTTTTCTCACTCAATCTTAAACACCAGCAGAACTATGTACACATGTCACATGGTTATATACTTTTTTATTTATATTTAAGTTAAGTTATACATAACAGAGAAAAATAGATTGCAGTGTGCGACATTTCTGCAGTAATAACATATTGACCATACACATACACATAGTCCTAGTCCAGCTGATTACCTGTTATTATTTTAGCTGAAGACCTATCCAGTCTTTTGAAGTTACATTTTCATTACCATCTGTAAAAAATCAATTTTTGACATTTTTTTACGTAAACATGGACACGGCCATGTCCACAACAGATAACCCTCCAGGATGCAATAAATGCTGGATCCAAGGAGATATCTGCAGAAGACTGCCAGGGATGGATTAGGCATGACAAGAGATTTGGCGATCAGGAGATCGATACGGTATTACTGTAGTTTCAACCAGACATTTGGATGTTTATAGTGCCGCCAATGTTTATAATGATGTTTTGTTTTCACCTCTCCAATCTGAGCCCAATATAAAATGCCACCAATTTTTATTAATTAAGAACACTCATTTAAGCAACTAACGTTATGGCAATGTTATGAATAGCACACTCAATGAAAGAGAGAGGTTATACTTCCTTTCCCTGCTCTGCAAACCATAATGAGTTACATTTAAAAACTGACTTTGAGGGCTATGGGAAAACATGATAGAATAGACCGGTTTTGCTTAAAGTCACAAAGAGAGTAACTTGGACTTTATAGTGTATAAAATCAGTCAAATTCAACACATATTTCTGGGGGGGGATCAAATTGACCAGTAATTAAATGCCCCACCCCCATCTGCCACATGCAATGCACATACACAATGCAAATAAAATCATTATTTGTAAATACCTGTGGCACAAATATCTATAGTCAGGGGTGAGTGATTTAAATGGACTAAATCAAAACATTTTGAGATTTTGAGACTTTGTCTACAGGAAATGCAGATATTATGCCAAAAATTACTAGTGGTTACAGATTTTGAACTACCTTGCCTAACTCTTTCCAGAACAACTGTGTTCTACATAGGTCTCTAGTGTTGAACAACAACCAAAAGTAACTCAATGGAAGTCTCTAACAGTGAATAGGGCCTCTGTGATGCATTCCCATTAAAGACTCTGCCGCGTTTCTGTTTAGCGAAGCCCAAAATTGCTAGATTCAAAAGTAGTCCAATTTTGATATATTTTCACACTGCTGTTATTTCATTTTTCTTCTCCCTGTTGTTTTTCTTTTTCTTTATTCTTTATATTATTGTAATTACAATCCTGATTCTATAAAGTTTTCTGTTCTAAGACTAATCACACCAAACCGCTTCCAGCATGTGTACATTGTTTCATGCAACAATTCTAGTACATAGTTTAGTGAAAATAGTAGTGTTTAAAATAATTACACTGCCAAAATTACTATTCATATAGTGTATATTCATTGAAAAAAATATCCTGAATTCACCCCTCATTAAAGCACTGCTGGATGGCCTTGGAGCCAGCACACCCACAGACATTTGTGGTCCAAGGCCTATTTGCCATAACTTCTATCATTACATAAACACAACCAGTCATTGAGTTTCTCTGATTGCAAAACAATCACTTCAAATTCCAGCCTCCAAAACAGTGCACTCTGAAGCATCTATTTGATCAATAAATAAAATAAATGTGTTATAAAAAATAACCTAGAAGTGTTTTGACATTCAGTTGCTGACATTATGGCCCCTAGACCTGTGGCATGAATTGATGTTGCAGGGGTCCATCTCCGTCTTGCACACTTATATCCGACCTTGGCATCATTTTAGTGTTCTTCTCGAACCATAACCCATTTTGAAGGGTAAAGTGCCTGTTTTTATTTCAATTATTTTCTAAAACCCAAACTTGCTTTGGACGTCATTCATTTCAGTTTTCTGTCACTAATGACTGGAATGAACTGAAAGACTCTTAAACTTTACACTTTCTTCACACTTCAGTTCTTTGAAAATAAATTGCCCGAGCTGCTATCTGAGTAGTGCACTGGCAGAGCAACAAACCAATCTATATGTGTCTCTTTGTATGAAGTGCTATTTTCATGGAGCTATCATATAATCATGTTAAATAACAATGTAGTTGCATATAGTTTTCTTGAAATTTGAAATATTGTTGTGGATTCATGTCAAATACCCCCAATTGCTGGGATGCCATACCAGACCAGTCATATAATTGTATGACTTAATTACACATGTACCTCAGGGGTTCCGAACTGTTTTTCCCCCCGAAAAGGGGGAAGGCAAGGGGGAGGCAAGCGCAGAGTAGAACAATTTGCTTTAATGAAAACAGAAAGAAAACAAAACCGAGTGCCGTGCACTAGAAAACATAAACTGGACATGGGACATGACATGAACAACACAACCACACACAATGACCGACCAGGACAGGGAGAATATAACCAAACTAAATATACAAACAAGGAGAACAGAAACAGGTGGGGGCTAAACACGGGTGAAAGGAATAAAACTGATTAACTGAAACGAGAACAGGAAAGAATAAACAAGGACATGACAAACCAAGGACAAACAGAAAATACGAAGCGGAACTGTCCCCTCCGACTGGGACCGTTACAATTTTCATTTGTGAGTAATTTGCCTTTCCCTATGGTGATGGTTGGAATATAGATTTTACACGTGTATTATCTTAATACCCACTTTTCTAAATGTTATTTCTCTTTTTCCATCCCTGTGTGCACTTTGAAATGTGAACGTTGTACTGAAAGAGAACAGAGTTAAATAAAATTGCCTATTCCTGCCACCCAAACATTGTAGCATCAACACGGCCTAACAAGATTGAAATTAAAATGTCGAAATGTTCTCCCAAATACTAGTAAATGTGAAAAGAGATTCACAGAAAGACAACTCTGCACAGCTTGGGTCCAGAATCGTTATTTCTTCACCCCTGGCCAATGCAGTCTAACACACAGACAAACACACCCAGACAAACACACACGCACACACACATCTTACTAACCTTGACTATTGTATTTGTAAAGACATGTCCATTGAGTGGGCAGCCATCGGCCATTGCCTCCTCCCAGTACCATATGGGGTGGACATCTGCCGAGGCTATCTCCTGAGGACTCCATCATATGGTTCAGGCTCTCTCACATCCGCTAACAAAAACCTGGCTTCTGTTCATTAGAGAATGCAACAGAATATTTTTGAAGTGCTTTGCCAAGGAAAACAACGGTATGCATGATTCTTACTGCAAGTCGTATATGCATTCTAGGATCTTAAACACTCCAAATGTGTGTAATTAGTGTAACTGGAATCATATCATACAAATTCTAATATATACTGTATACAGTGTATATATAAACATTCCACTTCATAACATACAGATTTAAGTAAAGAAGTATAAATTTAGATTATATGGTACACAAATTATGAAATAAATGTATGGTAATACCTGTTTCTCTGTGTTTAAGGAAATGTTTATCAATGTCTTGCCTGCTCAACAGCACACAGGTTAAGAGGCAGTGAAGACTGAGAGGTGAGAAGATAAGAGGATGAAAAGGAAAGAGAAAATACCAAGGTAAATTATTCATCGGCTGCCAGACTTTTTTTAACAAGGAAGGCCGTAGGAGCTGGATTCTATAACACATTTCCAAACAACTGGAAAAAAAGTGGAATAATATTTGTCTAGATCAAAGTTGCATTGGCAATGTTATAATTTATGACACTAGAGGCGGTGACATTGCTCAGCTTAATGATCAAAGACAAGCTAACAAGCAACCCAATCAGTCAGTCAGGGCATGTAGAATGCAGAACTCACACAGTAGTTGTGCTGGTTTACAGTAATAAAAGGTTAGCAAGGAGATAGCAAATACAGTAACACAGTAGGTTAACCCTAACTCTTATTAGTCAGGGCCATCACAATGCCATGGGCACACACACAATAACCTTTAGTTATTGAGCATTAGCATATAGCTATCCAATCAAATTGGACCAACCATAGTGCTGTTAATGTACGGTTGATGAAGCAGATGGTTAAGTTGCATCTATGCCACATTTCTGACAGACAAATTTAATTCATTACTGTCAAAAACATTCTGTTTCAACAAACATATTTGAATATGTCCAACAGAAACACTGTTTTCGGGTTTCAAAAGAAAGTTAAAAAAGTAAACTTATCCACCTAGAAATGGAAATGTCTTTAATGTCTTAGGTCTGTTATCAGCTGTCTTTTGGGGGACATTATTTTAATGTTTAATTTAATTTATTTTAGTTTCACCTCTATTTAACGAGGTAAGCCAATTTAGAACAAATTCACTTTTACAATTACAACCTGACCAAAGTATTTTGCAACATAAATAAATGAGATACACATGAAGATGGTGAAAATAATCATAGACAATCAAGAAACATTTACAATAATCTAAGCAAGAGGTCAATAAATGTGTCAATTAATGTTATTGTTGAACCTGTTACTGACTTAAGTCTGGAACTGTCAGCATGGGTGAATATTTGATATCAACTTCGGAGGGGACAATTACCTTACATTTTCTCAAGAGCTATTCTTGAGGGTGACACCAAAAGTAGTGCTGTAATACTGCTTTAGTTTCTGCCCTTGGTTACTGTAGCTCTGCAAATGTAGCTATTGTTTGTGAACCCCACAATAAAAAAAAATACTGGATGTTAGCTACGCGCATTAAGTGCCTTTCAGACGGTAGACAGCTAAGGAACATTAAATACATTGCATTGCAAGCTTCTTGACTCAAATTAAACAGCTGCAAACACTGGTTGATGTTTAGTTAACTAGCAAACGTCAGCTAACTATTAGCTAACAAAGTATGATCTGTAATTCAGTGCAGCGAAAATGAAGCCTGGTGACGGTTATAAATATGTTTTTTTGTACTGAGAGGTAGAAGTAAAGAAGTCTACCATATCCTTGTCAGATTCCGACATGTTCACTGTACCTGCTAGGGATTTGTTTTGAACCAATGTATTTAGTGACTCGAGACTCACGAGTCCTTTTTCTAGTGACTCGTTCATTTGTATTGTTCATTCGAACATTTGACAGTGTAAGGAACTTCATAATGGATTACTGATATAATGTGAAAATAAACAGATGTAAACAAGCACGGAGCCGCTGCCTTAGCCTAAAGAAAACAGACTCATGAACGACTGACTCTCAGTTTTAGCGTTCAATTGAACAGTTGTTTTGTTCATTTTAACTACTGACAGCGGAGTTCTGCCCAATCAAGGAATACTATGGAGGTGCATTTGTGTCTTTTTGTCTTTTTATTTTAATCATAAATAATTGTTTCAAAACAAAAATGAGGCTTCAATGTGAATGAACATTTTTCCAATAAAAATGTAGTCATAAAAAATCTAAATGTATTTAAAAAAATGTTTGCTGTCAACCACACTCTATTTTGGATAGACAGCCCCCTTTGCTCGCAGTGCTGAAAATACCAGTTTATCGTTTTGCATTTTATCCCCATAGCTGTGAGCAGGCTTTCGTGAGAGGTGTGGATGATGCTTCTCCATGGGTTATCAGTTTTTTTGTGTCAGTTTGGCTACAACCAATACTGTTCAGCCTTTCATTCCAACATAGCGGACACCTACAAAGACAGTGTCTGATGAATCTCCGATCACATACCACATACGTACTGCAAGTAGCCTACGTACTCCGTGGGTGATGAAGAACATATTTTTTTGTATAGTAAACTAGTTGCCAGTACATGGTTCCCAAACTGTGGGGTCCACCCCTAAGGTGGGGTGGGAGCCTACCTTTGGAGGGCGCAAGTAAAAATCTGAATAGGAAAAGTATACCCGGTTATTCTGGTTAAGGTTAGTCACATCTAGAAAGCTCATATAGGCCCTATCTTGTTGCAACTCGTGAAAATACCCACTTGTTGGTGCAATTTTTCTAATAGCCAGTGTACTGGCAAAGCTATTTTCGGAGAGTACAGATATACATTTAAGATGGATTGGTGGCTGATTCGTGCATTTTTGAGAAAATAAGAAACAAATTCTTGATTTGCTTTCAGACTAGAAGTGGTCAATATGAGACTGAAAAGGGAATGAGTGGTTGACCTAGATACTGATGTACTTGTACTGTAGATATAAACATACTTTAGCTAAGAGACATCTAAGGTGATGATGTTTGTGAGGCAGGCAGGCAGGTAGTGGTCATTTTTTATTGAAGACTGCATCACTTGTATCAATAGAGTTGAGAAGTAGTAGCAGGTGAGAAGCTCTTTTGATAGTTCAATGAGGGGCTAAATGTACAACTCTGTTTCCAAAAAGTTGGGATGCTGTGTAAAACATGTTAAGAAAAACAGAAGACAATGATGTGCAAATCATTTAAACCCAATATTCAATAGAAAATAGACAAAGACCACAAATCAAAAGTTGAAACAGAGAAAGGTTAATGTTTTTGAAAAATGTATGCCCACTTTGAATCTAATGCCAGCAACATGTTTCCAAAAAGCTGGGACAGTGGCAACAAAAGACAAAAAAATGTGATGGAACATCTCGCAACTAAATATTTGAATTGGCAACAGGTCTGTAACATGATTGGGTATAAAATGAACATCCCAGAGAAGATCGGTCTTTCAGAAGTAAAAATGGGGAGGGGTTCACTACGCTGTGAAAACTGCGCAAACAAATAATGCAACAATTTAATAATAACATTGTTCAAAATAAAATTGCAAAGAGTTTTGGGATTCTCATCATCTACGGTACATAATATCATTAATAGATTCAGAGAATCCAGTATTATTGGATGGTCTTGATATTCGACCCTCAGACGCCACTGCACTAAAAACAGACATAATTCTGTGATGAAAGTCACTGCATGGGCTCAGGTACACTTTGGAACACCATAGTCTGTGAACATAGTACGTCGCTGAGTCCACAAATGCAAGTTAAAACTTTACCATGCAAGTAAGAAACCATATAAACAAGATCCAGCAAAAAGCTTTCACCTTCTCTGGGCCCAAGCTCATCAATAGTTGGACTGAGGTGAAGTGGAAAACTGTCCTGTGTTCTGACTAATTAAAATGTAAAATTCTCATTGGGAATCATGGATGACATGATGAGAAGGACTAGCTGGATTGTTATCAGAGCACAATTTAAAAGCCAGCATCTGTGATGGTATAGGGGTGCATTAGTGCACATGGCATGGGTGACTTGCACAACTATGAAGGCACCATAAATTCTGAACAATATATACAGGTTTTGAAGCAACATAAGCTGCCATCCAGATTACGTCTTTTTCAGGGAAGGCCTTGCTTATTTCAGCAAGACAATGCCAAACCACATTCTGCATGTATCACAACAGCATGGCTCTGTAGTAAAAAAGTGTTGGTGCTAAACTGGCCTGCTGTCAGTCCAATCCTGTCACCCATTGAAAACATTTGGCACATTATGTAATGAAAATACAACAAAGGAGACCCCGAACTGTTGTGCAGCTGATATCCTATATCAAGCAAGAATGGGAAAATATTTCGCTTTCAAAACTATAGCAATCGGTCTCCTCAGTTCCCAAATGCTCACAGTTTTGTTTAAAGAAGAGGTGATGCATCTCAGTGGTAAACATGCCTCTGTTCCAATTTTTTTTAAACGTGTTGCTGGCATCAAATTCAAATTGGGAAGGTATTTTTCTAAAAATAATAACAATTCTCAGTTTCAACATTGTCATTGTGAAATTTTATATTACATATAGGGATACATTATTTGCACATAATTGAATTCTGTTTTTATTTGCATTTTATGCAGTGTCCAACATTTTTTTTTATTAGGTTTGTATAAAAATACTGTATTACCAGCTTTCAATTTTTTTTTTGATGGACAGGCAGGACAAAGGCTCAAGCCTCAACTGAAGACTGACTCTGAAGAGCATGAGAAAAAAATGCTGATGAGCCCAAAATCAAGCTGTTAGTCCTGAATAACAAATAATACATCTTACAAAAAACATGGTAACTATCACCACCTGGGTAATGCCAAGCCTCAAGTAAAGCAGGGTGGTGGGGGCATCATGCTATGCTTCTCAGTGGTAGGGACAGGAAGACTGGGCAGGATTGGAGGAAGGATGAACTGAGCAAACTACAGAGAAAACACTTGAACCTGAACACACATGACCTCAGACTGGGACTAAGATTAATCTTCAACCACTCCAGCATTGTCTTGACTGCGTACTTCAGGACAAGCCTTCAAAACATCCCAGAGTAACCAAAGCCTGAACCGTATTATTCAACATCTGTGGGGAGACCTGATGATTGCATTTCATGGGGAGCATTGCTCCCCATTCTAATTAATAGAGCTTAGAGGGAATATATTAGGAATAATAGGAGAAACTCCCCAAATCCAGATGTGCAAAACTGGTTGAAGCATCCCTTAGGCACAAAGCTATGATCGGACCCAGAGTTATTTCTACTGTATTGAATAAAGGGTCTCAATACTTATGTGCATAACATATTTCACTTCTTTATTTTCAGTAAATTTGCAAACATTTCAGAAAAATGTTTTTCACTTTGCCATTATGGGTTATTGTGTATAGATTGATGCAAAAAAATATGTGTAATTAATTAGAGATTAAGTCTATAACACAACAACATGTGGAAAATGTTAAGTGCTCTGAAAAGTTATAACATTTGCCTAATAGTGAAAAACATCACAGAAAACCTATGTTGAATATAGCACAGTCTTTCATGTACAGTGTGTTTTCAGGGCTAGTTTTAGGCATAAGTGACATAAATAGTTGCTCAGGGCCCCCAACTACTGGGAAGCCCCCGACCGCTAAGGGAGAACGGGCCCCAAAATCTGCTACTAAATCTAATTTTGCTTAGGGCCCCGTAAAGCACTAAAGCCGGTACTGAGAATAGTGTACTATTTTTAACCAGTTTTTCAGCCCTGAAATGTGGTCATGTATAGGGTGCCATTTGGGACAAATGACTGTATGGAAAACAGGCATGGCTTCGCTATCTTCTTTTCCTCACTTCCTAATTTTTCTCTCAACGGTTAACCTTTTTGAGAGGGCACATTCCACATCCAAGAAAAATCCCATGTATAATTCAATGCCTTAATTCTACTTTTTATTTTTTCTCGAAAACTCTGAATCTAATTCTTCTACAGACATTTTGAAGAACACCTTCATGACAGCCAGAGCTGCAATTGAACTTTCTGTTGATATTCTTTCTCAGTGTTCTACCATGACTCACAGTTCTGTCTAGCATCTGTGTCCCCAATGGTACACTATTACCCACAAACTGTAGGGGAGATGTGCACTCTAGAAAGATGGTTCCATTTAAAATGCAGCAAATGGGTTTGCCATGGGTGAGAATCATGCTTAGCATATTGTATTTTTGCAAGTCTAGGGGTCAGGATGGCAGTGGTCAGCAGTCATGTGTGCAGTTTTGTACGTCATCCACTGCTTATCCAAAGGGTCAATGGCCAGATGGCACTCTGGCTAGGGGTCAAAAGGTCAAAGAGAATGCCAGATCAGGATTACCTTTTTGAACTGTGAATAACACTTGAGTCACAACATAAGCCAAATTCTAGGGATGATCATATGATTACCAATGGATTGTTACAGGGTGTCCTCTCTAAAATGGATTTTGAAGGGCTTGTTTGACTCTATACATTTAATAATTCAACTGACATCTTGTACAGTTATGAATGCATTGTTGCAGTTGTGTAGGTAAATATCTCTGATACACACAGCAGAATGGTTTGACTTCTAAGTTAAAAAGTTTTAGTTTTCTTTTCAGTGTAATGCTTTTGGTTTTCCTGTTTTTCTTTACAACTATTCAGGGTGTTAAAGGTCTTATCTGTTATTATTTTGAATGAATCTACCACCTTGAGTTGATAGCAGGCTACTGTAAAAGAAACTTCATGCTCATATACTTGAGTGACCTTTACACATCATCCCTCCAGAATTACCACAGGTATAAGAAGTCTGATTATCAGGTGACTGGACCATTAGTATTACAGTGTGGTGAAACACATGGGTCCCATCCCAAATGGCAACCTATTCCCTATATACAGTGCCTTTGCCATATGGGTCCTGGTCAAAAGTAGAATAGTATATAGGGAATAGCTCCATTTTGAAACACAACCATGGACATATGGAGTAGATTGGAAGAACGTGAACAGCTTGAGGCAACATTAGGATGGCATGATACAGGATGTAGTTTGATAAGTCACAGATGTTGCCTGGTCTGATATCCATTCTGCATTACCAATGGCACACTATTCTCTGTCTATAGATTTTGCAACTCTTTTGACTTGAGACATTGAGAGTTATGGTCAAAAGCAGTGCACTGCATTGGGAATAGAGTGATGTTTGAACCTACCAGCTAATCCTAAGGTTAAGGTTTCACATGTCTCATGTTTCACAGTTTATTCCGACCATTGAAAAAAGCTTCTGAAATTCGCTCCTACTGTGGTCAATGCCCCAACCTGGTGCTTGTTGGGGTTGTTGAGGTTTTATTGATTTAACTAGACACTATTATCCATATAAATATTACCATGGTCATTTAGTCTCACTCTGTATTCAATGACATGACATTAGGATTTTTAGCTTTGAAAGAAATAGGAGAGGAATTGGAATAGAAATGATTGGAGATATTGAATAGTTAATACATTATTTGAAGGGGTGTGCATAAGAGTGATATTATTTAGTCATGATACTGTCATAACCATGACATGAAGCGATCATTATGAATGTTTATGAATGTTGTCATTAGGTGTTATTCGGTTGATTATGTCATTTTTCACGCAAGTTTGGCATTGTTTGGGATATCTTTGTTATGACAACTTGACATTTAGTGAGACAACATAATCTGTCCTAAACATGGGCCTAATTATCAAACTAGAAGAAAATATTTAGCCAGTATTCAGTCTGCCGTAAAAGGAACTTTGCTGACCCTGAGACTGATGCCCATACTCAGCATATTGAGCTGCATGACAGAAATACAAATTGGAAATATGGAGTCATAGAGGTAATCGCACTCCTGAGTCACTGATGATTCACCTCAAAATGATAAAGTGGCACCACTGGTTAGTGGTTCCACTATAATGGTGTCTTGGCAGACTTTTCCACGATGTGAAAAAACAAGTCAAGTTTATATCAATGTTTTTTGCAGGAACACTGTAATTTGTTAATGTTGATGCGAAACTTCCATTCATGTAACTAGTGGTTTGCATGAACAATAGGCTAAGTAATATACAATCAAATTTGTTAATATAATTACAGTGCGGTAACCATTATTAATAAATAATTTATTGTCGCATTTGGAGTTGATATTGAATTTTGATACTTTTATATTGAAGTATACTTACCATGGTTGTCCTATATGGGGCAGTTTGACCTGGTTGTGTTGCGTGTGGACTGTTAACGCCTGCGCGTTCTCGTAACTCTTCAAGTAAAAGCGATGTCTTTCTCATCATTTATCCTGATTTCTATGTCAGTAAAGTACAAATGTACACTGGACATTTTGATACAGTTTGACAACTTGCCTGTTACACTGTATGTAGTGGGCAGGAAAAGCATAGTCATTTTATAACTATGACATGCTATGTCATAACTATTACATGCAACCCCTGTTGCACGTAAAATGCCATTAGAGCACTACGGTAATTTATTTCCTGACCTTCCATAGTGCGTTTATGTCCTGATCAGCTAGCAACAAGATATTTTTGCTGCAAAACATTCTTCATCGAACATAAGGTAAGTACACAAACTCTAATCCTAAATCTAGTCAGCTAGCTTAGTTACATATGTAGCTAAGCAAATTGTGTTTCTATCTAATAATGTGAAATCAGCAACGTGCGAAGAGTACCTCCAGTCCACACGAGTAGGCCTAGTACACACGTACACAGGTATTTTTTTTAAAACAGTCTTTCACCCAAACACAAACTGCATTTTAGGTAACTGAAAACTAACCTTTTGAAAATCTTTTTCCAGTTTTAAGTTATTCAGAAACTCAGTTTTCAGTGTTTATAGGGAAAACTGAGATTTTGGCTTTTTCGGTAAGTTTGCTCCATTATCTCCTGTTTGACATCAGAGTCCACTGTTATCTCCTTTGTTTACATGAGTTTTTTTTTGTGGACATAGCCAAAAGAGTGCTGGTTTTAATCTTGCTTACAGGAATTTTACGTTTACACAAATATACTGTTACTCTGCCACTGTATTGAGGAACAGAGGCAAAGGAGTGGAATTCCGATAAACTTGCATGGCGGCCCCAATATGTTGACAAAGCCCAGATCTTAAACACAATGTTCAGAAGATCTCCCCAATTTGAGTACACTTTGAAACAAGTGATATTCTGTGTACAGACATATTTATTTTTCAGGTGTATGTGTAATACTATACTGCTGATATCTGTAATACTACGCATACATAGGCTATATATGCATTTGAACATGCCTTAAGCATCTAGCCAGATACAGTGTGTCATGAGTTTGGAGAGTTGGAGCCAGTCTCAGGATGAGATGAACAAAGGGTTTAGTTTTACCCAAAATATAAGGCACGTAATGATGTATAATATACAACACAAACTCACTAAGCAAATATAAAATAACAAACACTCAACAGGGGTATACTTCCAACAATGACTGAAAGGAATTAACTTAAATAGACATGGTGGTTAACCTACCAGAACACAGGTGTGCACAATGAACGCACATTTAGACATGTCACAATCCAGGGCAGGTTGGAAACCAGAGCATGACACCTGGACCATGACACAGCTTGACTACTATTTTCATATCTTCTGTTTGTGTCCCAACTGCGAGTTGGAGGCCAGGAGATCTAACCTACAACTTCAAGTAAAATTGAAGAAAGTAACACTCCTGGAAGTAGGATGAATGAGTATATAACAAAACAACAATTGTGTTGTCCTTTTATACTTTCAATTGAACTCTGTCCTGTCCTTGTTTCTTCTAGGTCCAATACCTTGTTTTCAGACCTGTGAGCAAAATGTCCCAACAAATTGTGCAGGTACTTGTTGTTTAACATTATGATGACTGCACCAACTGCATCTCAAACCGTCCTAAACAAGCATGTAGAACGGCACACTGGCTGCTCCTATTTGGCAAAACTATATCAACAGCCATCTACAAATGTCAATTAATGTCTATCTTGACATGTATTATGGATATTGGGCAAATGGTTTGTTTTACATAACAAATCATTTTGGATTTCATTTAATAATTATGTGTACTTTTTTGTCCAATGACAGCGGAAAGACTGATGAGGCTACTCCTGGTAAAGATGGAACAACTTAATCAAAAGGTGAAGCATTTAAGCATACTGATGCAGTTGGGTGAGAGAGCTCCAGACGTCCAACCCCAGAGGGAGGAAGAGGAGGAGGAACAAACACTCCCCCACCCCAGCTTGGAGGCACTTGAGGTCTTTAATGAAAGTCTTGCCAGAGATGGCAAATTTAAGAAGTGCATGGTATGTCCTCTAAAACTTTCAGTGGGCTAGGGATTTATATGCTTATGTTATGGTTTTGTTATTTCTATGGTTGTGTAGGATCTGAGCATTAACAACTACGATATGAATGTATGGTTCATTAGAAGTGAATATGCCTAGATATTGAGAATAACAGAAAGTTAAGATTCTCCCTGTTGGTTGCGCTCTGGTAACCACAGGAATGTTTACATTGACCATTTGGTGTGGGGGTTAGTGTCTTGGCTTTGCTAGGTAAACACACCCCTCAAGGTATTTAACAGCTTGTACCCCACATTACAGTTGAGAGAGTAGAGAGAGACAAAGAGAGTAGGG
>JACXGJ010003419.1:0-42616 GCA_016801105.1 Esox niger
CTCTCTCTCTCTCTCTCTCTCTCTCTCTCTCTCTCTCTCTCTCTCTCTCTCTCTCTCTCTCTCTCTCTCTCTCACCATAATGTCGTCAATCTTAGCAAAACAATGGCTAAGTCAAAGGCGAGCCTCGTAAAGTAATCCTCCAACATGGTCCTCACAGAGAGCAGTAACCATTCGAGAATAGAGACCTTTTCACTCGGATAATAATTCCGTTTAGATGGTCCAATAAATATTTGAGTAGAAAACAACCCTCTGGAGGCCTGTTTTATGACGCTCTACAACAACTAGCGCCTCCGGTCCAGTCTATGGGAAGTCAAAAGGCTTTACAAATGTTGCTGGTCTTATTGGGTAACGGAGGGAGGCGACATTTCAGGAGTAAACACACAGAACCGTAGTCTTTAATCACCCATCTCCCATTCCCAAATAGGAAGCGGTGTTATCCGTGTCTACACCCCCCAAATGCCCCACCCAGGTCCACGACCGCGTCCACTTCCAAACGGACACAGAGTAGTGCATCATTCCCCCTCACTATCTCGGTTCTCATAGGATAAGCATTCCCAACTGTTTCCAGAAACAGGCTGTTGAGATTGGTGGATGGATTTTTTCTCTCTCCCTCTCTCACCCGTACGTACACATCTCTCTCACGTACGCACACTCCCTCTCCCTCTCGATGTGTCTCACAGAGTCTGGGGATCATTCCCTCCATTTCTTCTCACAGTGACTAGCTGTGGTCCCAGGGGTAAGGTTGCTACAGAACTAGGCCAAAGACAGGCCCAGGAGACTGAGTGCACAGACCCAAACACAAAACAACACTGGCATGAGAAGCAGTGACAACATCTAGCTACATTCAATATAGACAGGATGCCTAATCGCAGGACAGGCCTGGATGAATCTAATAGCTGTTTCTGCATGTTGCTGCTCGCAGGTTATGTATAATAACTTGCCTGTAAACTATAATATCCCAAGAGACTGAATGAGTGTGTATCTTAAGGCGCATATTGATTCATAAGCACACAAGGGGCACATTTAAAAGAAATGTGGCATAGTAATTGGCTGACTACTTGAGTTTCAAAAGTAACATGTAATGTTGGAGTTGATAACATTGAGTCTTATCATATTGTATTATATGACATTTAATAACTTGTTTGCCAGCCAGGAATAGAGTGCCAAGTGTATGGAATGTAATGAGATATTGACGTATATGGCTGCAGTAGGCCAAGTAAAAAAATATATATAAACTTTCCCTAGAGTACAGAAACATGCCTTCAGGGACCCATATGTAGACAATAGCAGCCTTGTTTGTGTAAACAGGGAACAACGCAGAGGGCTGAGTAAAAGCATTGGAAGAGTAGAGGATAAATATGTAAGAGCACCCTATAAAATACTTCAATTTCTTTTATAGACTACCTCCGCGATACCAGATGTCTCGCGCAGATTGGGGTCCAATCAAATTAGTTTCACCCTCAGTTGACAGTCAATTGAGTCACGTCTAATGATTGACGATAGAGGTAGCCTAATCGTCTTTGTGACAGTCACTGCTCATTGTCAGGTAGCCTACTCCTGAAACGTCTAGACACACAAATGATGGCATATTAGTTCCAGTTGAACGAGGCGTTCCAGTTCAGTTCTCACATAAATGCAGAGGATAACACCTTTGTAACCCATCATTACTCGAGTCTGAATTGTAAATGTCACAACATTTCCTGTCGAGGTTTATAGTACATTAGATTCATTACAGTAATGAAATATTCTAAGAGGTCAGGGCATACACGGAATATCCCATTTCGTACACCATTTGATTAATCAAAATATTGATTGGCATGGTGTGAATCAATAGCGAATGAATTACAGAGGTTTAATCAAACCAGTGATGAGCTAGAATAAATTGTACTATTGGGAGACCTTTCGTTGTGGATTCAATTTATTTCTTAGCCCAATAAAAATTGTATTCGGGTTTGAACGGGCCCAGGTAGGTTAATGGATGGTGCGGGGGTATACTACTCACGTAATGTTTGGACGGATTGCGCCGCTTCTCCACGTCCACGACTTTAACATCCAGCACTGTCCGAAACTGCATCTTGACGTTAGAAATGGCTACAGCACACACACACACGAAAAAGCAAAGATTCTAGCAAGAACAGGCTACAGCCGAGAATATACAGTTAATATAACGTTGGAGAAGAATAGCCTACAAAAAGGACAGTCATTTAGTGGGTTGTCGAAGGTTCCGGCAGAAGGAATCAAATGTCTTCTCTTGACGTTAGTGAAGTTGACACATATCACCCGTTACACGTTATTGTGTCAAAATTCATTACAAAAAAACATGCCCGCAGTGATTTTTTAAATCGATACAAATGAACGTTCTACCGAAATCCAAAAACCGAGATCTTCACGTTGGACACCAAGACAGTCTGGTCAGGCGGTCGCGTGCTGAGAAGGTGGTCACCTCAAATAGAAAAGTGAAGCGAGGTCCTTTGTTTGTGGACCACAATACCTTTCGCGATCAGTGCTTACCTTGGGATTGTGGTATAAGCAAAACAGAAGCCGGCAAATTCACCGCCAAATGACTCTCGCAGCAATCCAGATTTTGAGGGGAACGAGTGGGATGGGCTTGGTTCTCGTGCGTCCTCGGGTGGGATGAAGCATCGTAGGGGAAACTGTGTAAGCGGTTGAAGTCCACTTTCAACTCACCGTGTATAAAATAAAACGTGCCGCTAGGTTTATGCAATTTGGAATTGTTTGTAAATATTTTGATAAAATGTTGGAAAAGACTTACAACTAAGTACAGCGGGCTACTTGTCATTAGACAGTAGTAACTTTTTCTAGATAACTGCTCCCAAGAGTTACAATGTAGCTAAACACAAGAAGCACTGCCACCGATATTTTGTATTGAGTTATTGGATGAGCACACAATGAAATACGGTAATATCGAAAGCTTTATTTGTTGAATTAATAACAAATAGTTATTTATAGCCTACATGTTTAGGCTGATCTTATCCTTATAGGCCTACAGAGCATACACTGTCCCATATTGCTTCATATGCCTCGCAGTGGCTTTGACAGCGGTGGCAACTGAGTCATAAGCCGCTATAGGCTGTTCTCATAAATAGCTTGGATGTATGGATACAGATGTTCCAGCTTCGACCAATCAGCGACCGGCATTATCGCTGCGCATATCAACGACGAAATGCTGCCCCCGTGTGGGAGCTCACGAAAGTAGAATTCAATACACGTATCCATTCACATTATTAAAACATGTTTTTCTTTAAATAGTCACTTACAAAAACGATTGTCGACTACATAAAACAAAATCTCAAAATATACTCATGTATCTACAAGGCTCAGCAAGTTTGATAGCATACACTTACATTACCAGCAAAAGTTTGGACACACCTACTGATTCAAGGGTATTTCTTCATTTAGCAATTTTCCACATATTAGAAAAATTGTGGAAACATCAAAACCTAAAAAGAACATGTAATCACATAGTAACAAAGTCTTAAATCAATCAAATTATATGTTTGTTTTAGATTAAGAAGACATCCTTTGCTCAAATGTTTTTTTAACCAGCTTCAGCTTCCTTAAAAGTTAATATGTGGAATTCATTTGTAATGTGTTAGGTTTGGTATACATATGGGGACAAGCTAGGGTTGGTATACAGAAGATCATTATGTCTGTGCGGTAGCAGTCCACAGAGGCGTCGCTAGAAACCCAATACATTCTGGGCTTTGGCCCCTTTCCCACTCGCCCTGCCTGGGACAGAAAGTATAAGGTTTTGAATGTGCATGGGGAAAATGTCGATCTACACGCTAGTGGCCTTCAAGTCTACCTTGTCAGGATGTCAGAATTATAGATGAATAGATCAGGGGCAATTTTTTCATATATTTTTAGTCAATTTGAGATCTGGGGCTATTCGTAAAAGATCTGGGGCTATAGCCCAGGACGCCCAGGCCTAACGTCGCCACTGGAAATCCACATCCTGGGAAGAACAGCTAAAATAATTAAAGAGAAACAACAGTCCATAATTACCTTAAGATCTGAAGGTTAGTCAGACCAGGAAAATGTCAAGAACTTTGAAAATTCTTCTAATGCAATTGCAAAAGCCATTAAGCACTGTTTCCACCGTAAAGCATGGAGGAGGTGTGATGGTGTAGGCATGCTTTGCGTGTGAAACTGTTTGTGATTTATGCAAATTCTAGGCACCCTAAACCAGCATGGCCACCACAGTATTCTGGTTCGCGCTTAATGGTACTATCAACAGGACAATAACTGGGAACACACCTCCTGCATTTTGATCTGTTTAATACTTTCAAGGTTACTACTTTTAAGGTTATTTTGTAGTTTTAATGTCTTCACAATTGTTCAACAATAATAAACAGTAAAAATAAAGAAATACCCTTGAATGAGGTGTGTCCAAAAGTTTGGTACTGTATATCTTGAGGCTGGACATGTTTACAAATTTGAAGTTATTTTCTAGCAGGAGAGTGCTATGACATTATTTTTAGGAAGTCAACATTAATTAGTTAGCATTATTCCATATTTAAAAAAATATTTTGCAACAGAAAATGAAATGTACATTTCTTAGTTCAGATAGTATCAGTTTCTGGAATGTTCAAGAACGTCTCAGTCAGAAGACAGCGTAATGGTTGTCTCTAGTGCTGATAATGTCACTATTACACTCCAGAGCTTTGAGAGCCAGCTCCAAGGCTGCCTTGCTCACGTTATGACTGTACCTCTGTCTAACGCTGGATAGTATGTGCAGGACATGGCATCCCTTTTCAGCATCTGGCAAACAAAGATAAAGACCATTAATACACTGCAGAACAAATAATGGTTAAGCTTAATGTAATTGCTTGTATTTTATTAAATACAATACACATACACACTCATACACACACACAAACACATATATGTGCGTATGGTGGGAAAAAAGTTAAATACCAAAAGTACCATGACGTTGTATTTATTCATCAGCCATAGTGTCAGATGTCTGACCTAAACCCCAAAATTATTATTGAAAAGGAGAAGAGTCCTTACATTTCTCTCGTCGACAATCTTCCTTGATTATATCTCTGATGGCCATTAGCAGATCTTTGTCCTGCTCTGTTACCTAGAGGATGGACACGTTAACAACTCATTTCATTAGAGTGTAGTCTTGGGGCGAAATAAAATAGGCAAAGCAAGGTCGGTCCTAAAAACGTCGGTTCTACGTCCTGGTGAGTCTCAATGTCAATGTGTTTGATAATATTCTTGTAGCCCTCTGGGATCCCGGTCTTTATAGGGTTTAGCCGCTTACGTGGTAAACTTCATCCTGGGATTTGACCTTGCGGAACACCAAGCCTTCATCCATCAGGGCCTGTAGGCTCTCCCTAAGGAGCTGCCTGAGATGATTGGAGGACGATGAGAGACCCGATGATGAACCAGCCTGAGGCTCCTAGAATATCAATTCAAGTTTAAAACTACATACCCAATTTAAATGACCAACTTCTCAGAGGGGGACCTGACAACTGATTTGTTTCCCAAAATGGCAAAATGAAGTAGACGGAAGAAGTGAACAGCAAAGAGGTATGCGAGGTAACAGCGTGAGGCACATCTGTGCGGTAACCTCAGAAACAACGTCATCTTGCTGCGATGGGCTTTAAAGGCCTCCCCATGTACCTTATATTAAATATATTATATTCCAAAAAAATCTACACTATATGCTTACTTGTTCAGTCACTGTCTTCTGGGGTTGACTGGAGACCAGTGGCTGTAGAATCTCCTGGATATCATACGGTCTGAACCTAGTGACCTCTCTGTCTTTCAGGAAGTCCTTTAGAATTCGTGTCGCTTTGCCAAGAAGGGAGGCAGTTGAAGTACTGCAAATAAAATGTTATTTTGTTGATAACTGGTGTAGAATAACAGTGAGACACTAACTTCAATGACTTTTTCCCACAATACAGATGGATTTTACCCCAAAATATACAATATTAAAAATAAATATATATGCAGAGATAGAATAGATGCTAACTTGAGGGGGGGAATTCAAAAATAACCATAACCTCGCCATTTATAAGGACAACAAATACCAAGCTGCTACAACTCATTAACCATTAATATATATTTAACAATATAAGTCCAACCCATGTGCGTTAGGGTCCTGAGCACTGTTCTCCAGGCATAGTGGTTTGTCATAACACTCCCTGTAGAGGTGAGGAACCTCCATCATCCAAGAGACCTGGACGACCATCACCGGGTCCGACACCTTGTCTACACAGACCACAACGGGGGGAGAGAAGGGACGTTATATAGGAAGCGCGTGTTTGCGTGGCTGTGCGATCTGCCCCGCTGCCACTCACAGTACGTAGAGGCCATGACCTCTCTCTGTTGCCGGGAGGTCTTGACAGTCCCTCGTACCCTCAGGAGTTCCCCTATGTCCAGAGTGGAGCATTGGCGTTGGGCTTGCCGGAGCTTCTTCAGCTCATTGGCTGGGTCGAAGCCTCCGTGAGGACTGCTGCCCAGGGACGTGGCACCTGCTGATTACGACGCCATCAACCGTAATGATAAAGATAACTGGGGACAACTGGGGACTAATAGTAGATCCTTAGAAAACTACTATTGTATTGACAACATCATCATAGGTATATACTGTATGCGCATGTGTGCGCGCCCGTGCACGCACGCGCGCACACACACACACACACACACACACACACACACACCAGTCCGTTCCGTTTCTTTTTTATTAGATACGTACCTTTAGCAGAGTCATCCTGATCTTTACACTGTTCATCTTTCCAGCAAAGGCAATTTATAACACCAGTGCCATCATCCACTGTAAACATTAGAAGTTTGATTTATTGACATGACCACAGTAGGCTATTTGTTTGTGAGTACAATAGTTTTATGGACATGAATAGACAAGATATGGTAGGAAGTCTATGCACAATAAGATATCCTGGTCAATACCTCCATAACAGAAGAAGTCTTCTCTTTCTCGCTTGTACACTACAGTCCCAAGCACATCTACTTTGAAAATTGGATGTGAGTTGTAGAAATAGATTCCTGTGGTAAGACAGAAAATAACGGACATATCTTTGGGGTTCTCTTAGCTACAGTATATATCCGCGCATGGAATGTGCTGTGAGCTTGAGGTTGTTATCAAGTAAAAGGATTGTTATGATTGTCAGATTTGAGTAATCTCAGTGGTGTGAGCGCATACACATTCTGTTGGCCAATGACTGATGATACGTTTTTAAAATACCTGGTACTTGACAAGATTCTCTCATCTGTAGGATGTCTTTGACATAGAGCCTGGTATATGCGTTGAACACTGGGTCCAGTCCCCACAGAATCGAAGGAGGTTCCTCCCATACACTTTGATTCTCTGGATCTCTCTCTTCAGCCTGCATAGCACCATTAGCCACTCATTCCACACGACCAAACAAAAACAAAAGAAACACGCAAAATAAATTACGATCGTTTACCGGTTAATTCGTTGGTTGGATTGATGTTTCCCGGGGAAGGTTTTGAGATATGGCAAAACATACGGACAAAACAAGTTTCCGGTCACGTGGATATTAACGCGTAAACGTTATTTTATATATAAAAGTAGATTAAATTAAATTATCGACCCATTTATGCAAACTATTTATGAGTTTTATTCCACAAAAAAACCTTTTTATATTATGATTTTAAAATATTTAGTATCACAACAATGTTGGGACGTTCAATTCCTGCCTGTACGTGCGGATGCACGTCTCTCAATAGTAGCTGGGACATGTAGTTTTAATAAAAGAACTAGAGAAGAAAGAAACCATCAGACGTTGTTTCTTTCTCATATTGATGCACATTTCAAAATGTTACATGTTCCGTTTTAGGGGAAATGTTCAATACTTATAATAAGGCTACATTGCTTGCCTCTTTCTTAATGTTATATATGAATTGCAAAATGTTTCTTTGTTGAACAATAGGCTTGTTACACATGCATTGAATTGTCTTCTGCAAAATATAATAAGCCACCCTTGCAATTAAATGGAATATTTTACAGCCTATTTAAAAAAAAAACATTATTCATGAATACTGGGTAACACAAATCATGGTGACCTGCACTCCTCCAGTTCTGTCTGTGCAACCAATGTGCTTTTCTAGTTACTGTTGTCTCCAGCATCAGTCAAGCATGAAGAAGCGAAAGAACTACAGTTGCGCGCCGGTGAACGCGCATTTGACACCAAATCCGCTAGATTATTGGACCCCGTGCCTCGCCGAAGGAAAGAACCTTGTTTTACCATGCAGACGGTGTTTTATTAGCTATGTATTAATTACAAAGACTTTTGGCGACATAATATTGTATTTTATGGAATCCAATTATTTTGAATTGTTGTATCGCTGCCTCCTCTGTTTGGTTTCTGGTTGAGGAAAGAGAATCGCAGTTTGCGTTGTTGAGAGTTGAGGAACAACGGCAGCTTCCCGTGCTTACTTAGCCCTTTGAAAGTCTATTCTTTGGACGGATATACAATGCCAGGAGACATCCATGTGAATGTTGTTGGTATTAGAATCAACATTACCCCGTAATGTGGGTGGAACTGTGTTGTGTTATGGGATGAAAATAACTTGATTTCATTTCAATTCGTCATTATAACGTGTTTATCATCGATTCGTGTTAAACTGTACAGATTAAATAGTTTTAACATTGTAACCTTTTGAATATGCCAAACCAGACCTTTCTTGATTCACAACAACACTCCAGGGGACACGTGTGAACTGCTATTCGAGCATAAGCAAAGTGATGTATTGCTGGCAAATATAAATTCCTTCGTCAACTGTCAATCTGAAGAAGCCGGGCTTGAAAATGGCATCCTTTTTCAATTTCCGTAAAATCTTTAAATTGGGCTCTGAGAAGAAGAAGAAACAATATGAACATGTGCACCGAGATGAGAATCCAGAGGAGATCTGGGAGATAATTGGAGAGCTGGGAGACGGAGCCTTTGGAAAGGTCTACAAGGTAGGAGTGGGTTGCCATTTACGTCATTGGTATAATTGGAAAGAGTGTTACTGATGCGTTTGCTACATTTCAATTACCTTATCTTGAGCTCCAATTTATTTGACTCACTGAACGCACCTACAGGAACCATATGCAACCTATTCTGACCCATCCATTTGACACAGCCTAGGACAATGTTCCTTAGCCCACTGTGGAATGCAAGCAATATTAGTAATCTAGTCTTTGACCTCCGCTGGCATAACATAGCACAGTTTGCTCACATAACAAAGGAATGATCACTTTCATAACACTTGTTTTGGGTTATACCCCGGTTAGCACTGTCCTTCAAATGGCAGTGGTCGTAGCCCCGCTTTACACACTCACGCACCTCGGTGTTTTATTGTTAGGCCGTTCACGTCAGCCCTGAATAGTGTTAGATTAGTGATTAGTCTCTATGAATTGTTCCTTCATTGTTTTCAGTAACCTCACTGCATTCAACAACATTTTGTGGAAATCATGTTATTGTGTAATTTACATGAGTGACAAAGCCGGCCGGTAAGCGAAGCAGCAGGCAGCTATGGCAAAACCATTCCAATTAGCACGTCTGTTATCTGTAGCCACTAGCCTATTTTTGTCAATGCTGTAATAGTATTACAATAGCTATCCGAATCCCTGCCATGAAGGCGCTTTGTTTAGAATGTTTTTCAGTTCAAATAACAACACTGCTCCGTCAGTTATGGTTTCTCTGAAAAACTATTTGTTATACTATTTGCTATACTAGATATAGTAGTTGTTGCTATTGTCTTATCAATGTTTTAATATTTCTCAGTTACATAACAGATGTCGTGTTATTGCCACAAACTACAGTAAGCTACATTAAAAAAAAATTACAACACTTAACATAAGGCAACCACTAGTAAATGATTGACCTACGTGGTGTTAATTGGGCAACAACTGGCCAAGTAAACTGCTTATATGGAAAGTAACTTAGGTAATAAAAGAACTATTTGCCCTGGGTTCAGAGCCATCCATATGAGAGCTAGGTATAATATGCTACAATCCTATGATTAATCTCTGTTGAGACTGGCCTCCAATCTCTCCGTCATTGTGCAAGAGACGAGCACGTGTCCATATTGAATATGAATTAATCCTGTGAATTTGATTGTGGTTAATGTGACGGTACAGGACAGGGAATTTATAGCCAACCTGCCGTAAGCCTGTCAACACGACCTCAGGAAACATCCAGGTCAGGAGGAAGTGTCACTATCCCGTATCACTGTGGGCTGTGTTCAGGATGGACTGCTGTTAGACACAGCCAAAACAAACAGCAGACGTTTCCACTATTAAAGGAATCGGGACTTGTGCTGTGATGATTTCCTCAAACATGTGACATGCATTTGAAAGAAGTGTCTGTTAGCTGCTTTTAGGTGTTTGTCAGTGTCAAAAAAATAACCGAACCCTGTGTGTTCTGTTGTTTGAATAGAATTTCCCATAAACCAACCCTGAACCTTGTATGTCTCTTGTGAATGTCCACCAAACTGTTGCATTTTCATAAGCTTGCATGATAACCCAATCACCTCAACCTTTGTCTGCCAGGCTCAGAACAAGATAACAGGGATACAGGCTGCAGCTAAAGTGATCGATACCAAAACGGAGGAGGAGCTGGAGGACTATATGGTGGAGATCGATATCCTGGCCTCCTGTGACCATGACAACATTGTCAAACTGCTGGACGCCTTCTACTACGACGGCAAGCTCTGGGTGAGTCGATGTGGTAAATTTCAGACGGCTTGTGCTTTGTACACATGGCTGTTGTTATAGTGTGACGTTAATAGTAGTACAGACTTCAATGGAGTCACTGAAAGGATTTACAGTGTGTCTGTGATCAGCTGTGTGCTAAATTGTCTTTGTCAAGTTTCAGGTACTTTATGGTACTTTATCTTAACTTATACACTTACATTCGTCAATACAAAATTTTAATCAGAATACAGAAACTGAAAAAGCAGATGATTAATTCTTGGAACTAATTCCATGTTTGATCTGGTTTAGATTAGCCTACAAAATGGGGTTTAGGAATGTAGTTATTTTTATTGCAACGGGCAGTCTGCACAGTGATAGCTTGCAGTGCACACAGGCCATGACATTTTCCATCTGGTAAACTTCTCTGCAAACAGGTAGAAAAAATGTGTTTCAGAGAAATGTATATTGGTCGATGACAGCAGTGACTTTGAAGGCCTTCCAGGACATTGGTCTCACCAAAGGGCCGCGTGCACATTCGTTCAATTGTACAGCACAGCAATAGTTTCTCGTTGCTAGTGTGAATCCAAAAATGTATTTACATATTATGTTGAAGTTATTTAAATTAAATAGTTTTTATAACAATTGTTGCTGTCTAAATTGTCTCTAGGTCCAGAGAAGGAAAAAAACAATTTGAAGTCACAGAGAGTTAGCAGATATTCCAGTGTAATCCAGTGTAGATCTAGATCCCAGGGTCTGTGGATCTCTAGAAGACAGTGAGGTGATGATTCTGCCAGCCGGTAACCAGACCGTAGAGCAATGAAACAGGACAAAAACACTACACAGACACTCAAATAATTTCGTTATTCATTCAAGTTACCAGTAACTGTAACCGATAACATATATGAAATAAATTACTCCACCTTACTTTGCTCATCTTTTCAGGTCGAAATGCAAAAGGCGTTAGAAGCTGGTGTTCTAGGAAATCACCGTACTGGACATTTGATTTCTGTATTCCATTGTTATTACATAACATTTAGTCATCAGTTTGTCTGTGGTGTGTTGGGTTATTTTGTCACTTCCCTAAAAAACTCCATCCGTTCGACCACACCTGTTAGTTCACATTGGTCGACACCTAGGGGTCTAATTGGGTTTACAGATCTGATTTGAGATAACTTTGCTCCAGGAAGACCTGTGTCTGTAGATAAGGATAGCAGAATTGCACAGGGAAAGTACTCATGAATACATGTTTACCCTAAGGCGTGTGTGCTCGCTCAACAATGTCGCTCGATTTAAATAACATTTACATGTAAGTACTGTTTTCTATTTCCACTATATAATGAGAAGTCTCACTGGACCAGAGGTAAGTGGTGAGGCACAACGCTGGCACACACAGTCCTATGTCTTCCGGTTCTGGAAGGGGAATAAACTCACTGAGTCCGTTGTTGACCTGGTAGCTAACATGGTGCTCCTCATCAAACAGATGCTGTTGCTGGTGAGAGAAGCAAGCAAGCAAGCAAGTTTTATTTATATGAACACAAGTCATACATAGAAGCAATTCAGTTGTGCTTTACAAATAAATAGAAACATTTGAAAAATACAATAGCATAAAAACAACCACTCAAATGAAAACATAATAATAATAAAATATTATTATTATGTCAGAGAATAACAAAATAGAATAAAAACGGGGTAAAACAGGAAGCTATAAAAGCCTTATGGCTCAACGGTGAAGTTTAGTTTAAGTGCTCAGACATAGACGTGTGAAAAGAAACGTGTTTTTTTCCCCTAGATTTTAAAACTGATATGTTTGGTGCGCGTCTATAATCTTCTGGTAGTTTATTCCAGTTGTGTGCAGCATAACTGCTGAACACAGCTTGACAATGTTTAGTTTGGATTTTGGGCTGTGCCAGCTGACCTGTGTTCATGGATCCTTTATTTCGAATCAAAGTTTCTGTAAGTTGAACTGTACATGGGAATTTAAACATTATAGTGCAGTCAATACATATTTGGTCAATGACACAAGTTCAGTTGTTTTGCCTCAGTAATTCGGCACATAGAATTTGATTCATGAAAATGACCATAATGTCTTTTGCTTCCCTAAACTGGAGGGACAAAGTTTAAGAAAGTCCATAATTCCTACATAGTCTCTGGTTTCTGGATCTAAATACCCTCAAAGTTATTGGTTTGTATTAAATCCAGTGTTCTAGAGTACAGAGCCAAAACAACATTTGTCACTCTTCAAATACGTTACACGTGCACTGCACTGTTTTCATTTCATATATATATGATACTCTACCTGTCTATCAAAGTTTTCATGTATATTGTTCAGCTAGTGACACACCGATTTGGTGATGAAGTATCACTATGTGCTACACACAATTTGTTTTCACAAAACCAATTTTACCACTACCGGCTAAAATGATACCTAAGCTTCACAATACATCTTCCATACGATAAGGTTTTTTAGAAAATCTACATGCACAATGTTGTGTTTTCTAAGAGCGCGTCTGTGATTGGGCATATCTCAGCCTCCCAAGAAAGATGAGAGACAAAAGCTTTCTTTGAGCTGGACAAGAGTATTTTTGTCTGACACTGTGCTCCCTCCCCTCTGATCATGAAAATACAGGCGCGTACATATCAGGGATCAGAATCCAAGGAAGCTGTGATGATTACCTGAAGTCTTAGGTTACGCTGTTGAGTGCTCTGCCCTTTTCTTTCCATTGTCTGACGAACAATAGATCCTACTCCAATCGCGGTTGTGTATTGATTTGGATCCAGGCTAACATGGTAGCTGGTGTGCAAATAGACAGAGGGACAGACGGAGACAGATCCAGAGAGAAATTAGCCCTGTGTCTTGGAAACAAATCCCCACACTGTTCAAGGTAGCGCGTTCAAGTCCTGCCTAATAGGGGTTTGTTTTTGTTTTTCATTTGTCTCCATTTGAAAGGACTTTAATAACAGTTCAGTAACCACATTTACTGGGCATTATAATTTACAGACTCTAGTAATGACAGTGCAACATTGACATTACCCTACTGGATTCATATTACCTCAGTGCCTGATCCTGGAATGGTGCCCTAATTCCCTTACCAGTTACCCATTCCGCAAGTAATATTTTGGAGATGCTAGGCTAAATTCTCATATGGTGCTCATGGACGTCTTTCTACCACAATACATCTCTTAAGTGGGCTTGGTTAAGCAATGGCATAGGCCTATTTTTATATGTATGTTGCGTATCATAGCCTCTCAAACCAGAATTGATTTGACCTTTAACTGTCAGATAACCTAGCAGCTGCATGGCTAATATCATATCTCAGTGTTGTGTCCTCTCCACCTCGCTCTCTCTCTCTCTGCACCACTTGAAACACTCGCCAGAAGGCTGTGTGTATGTGTGGGAGAGGAAGTCACTGCCACAGCCCTCCAGTTCCACTCCAATCGTCTGCAACTGTAAAGACCCACAGATCGGCCTATTGTGTATAATGCCGGGCTAAAACAACAGCTCGCCCACCATTGAAACAACACTACAAGGGGCCTGTATGTATGAATGGACTGGACTGTCTTAAGGCTGAGGCTAGCTGGAACGGACTGTCTTACGTTACAAAGGTTTTGTTAGGGAGGGTAGGATGAGCTTGAAAGGTTTTTTGTTAGAGCACGGTGCGGTTAGCGTCAGGCACAGAAAAGGAAACGTTGTTCCTAAAGTGTCATTGTTGCCTCAATCGTGACCTCGGTTTACTCCACCTAACAATGTGAAAGGATCAACTGGCCTTTATAATACTTAGGGCGAAAGAATGGAAAGTAGGTAATCATGTCTCAGTGACTGTTACATTGAGGAAGTTTGTATTTGGGTTCCTTCTCTTCGCACATTTAGACAAATGTGTCTAACGTTGTCTCAATGTAAGCAGCATTTATCTATTCTTCTCCACTGTAAGTATCGTCAGCATGTTCGAGCGCAGTCGCTGTTGTGGAGGTCTTGAGCTTTTCATTTTGTTTTTGTTAGCCTAATTGGTTCCTTGCGCGACATGCGTGGCTAGATTAGGCTATAGCCCTAATGCAGGCAAGAGCCAAGTGTTGTATCAGGACTAGCCTAGGTTAAGCTAAAACTACAATGCTACCTCCCTGCACTTTGAATAGCTAAGTGTCTGCCGCATAACCGCCGCCCATAATGCTAGGCCAAACCTGCCCCCCCCCCCCCCGGTCTGCATGGAAACTCCTAATCCTATTTGGAGGAAAGGGCTAAAAGTTCCCGGCCAACTAGGATTTCATCAGGATCATCATTACTCTTCCAGGCATAGACAGAAAACATCAGATATGGCATAATCCTGAACAGACAGGTGCTGTACAAAGAGTGATTAATTGTAATTTAAGATCAACATTGCAATCTATAGTTCTACTGAGATGTTGGAAATGAGACACTAGACTTTGTGTTTACACCCTAAGAATACCGCTTTAGCAGAGCAGCAGAATGGCCTCTCAATCCTCTTATATTAGCGGCATGCAGTGGCCATATTGAGAGCTTCTTAAAACCCATTAGGGCTCAGCAGGTTTCCATCACTGAACCTGGGCAGAAACAGGTTCACTTTTAAATTCACTTATTAAAATTGTGGACGAAGGGCAATTGCAAAGTGTGTTTGTAGGTTAGGATCACGTCCTCACGAATGTAACCGCAATCATTATTAACCAAAAGGAGAAACACACCCTAGATTATTACTTCTTTGTGAATATTGGCCCTAACCAACAAAACCTCTTCCTGATGAAGCACGTTTCAAAGGTTACTGTTCATAGTCCATGTTACTATTTGTGGTTACTCATAATATAAGAATTATCACAACGATTCTATTATAGTAGTCCCCCTGAACAGTAGCCAGACCTCAACATTGATATTGTGAGTGAAATGCATGCTGTCTTGCTTCCCTGGTCTCAGCGCTGTGTAATATTATGAAGGCCATAAGATTCCATCTCTCTCCTGCATGAGATTACATACTCACCTTCATATATATATATATACCACTGCAACTTTTTTTATTCCTCACTCAAAACTTTGCTTTTCAAATCTTTCGGTAAGGAAAGAAAAAGGTGCAGTGGTCTCTTAATTTTTTTCTGGAGCTGTATAATACCTCAATGGCTTTAAAGTTCAGAGTTCAAAAGTTTTATTTGTCATTTGTAATGACAAGTAACGGCAATGAAATGCTTGGTTTTCCAACTCCCGACAGTGCAGTTAAAATAAAAAAGTAACAGTAATTATAATATAAAAATCTGAATATAACACAATATATTCAATAATAACACTATACAAAAACACACATCAATAATAATAACTATACGACTGTACAACCGTAGTGCAATGTAAAAGTGACAGGTGTGCATGATATGATTGGCAGATGAGCATGATATAAAGTGACATGTGTACATGGGACTATGGATGGAAGGGAAGAGGAGTTCCTGAATTGAGCAGCCAATTTAATTGTACATACCATATTCATACAATCCATGATTGAATCAATATTAATTACCTAATAGATACCAGTATGTTTAAGGAATGTTATTTGTAGAAATTCTTAGTGTGTTTCAGCAGAACCTACCAATCAGGTAACAACTTGGACCTAATTGACAGGAACGGTAGAGTTCAATGTGTTGTTGCTTGTTGTCATTAAATTTATAACCTTGACACACCCTGTATTGGACAGTAACTACTGGTTTTAAACAGACAGCAACTAATTTCCAACTGCTCCATATGGTCCATTGGATGGAAAAATGGCTTACCAAAATATGAATGCGTACATATTCAAAGTACTATTGTTAGTTGTAAATGTATGGCATTACTGTAGTAGATGCTGAGGATTTCTAATCTCCTAGATTTACATGAATGTTCATGTTGTCTCGGTGTCAAAAGCTGACCGAACCTTCTTTTACCGTCGTAGATTCTGATCGAGTTCTGTGCAGGTGGAGCGGTGGACGCCATCATGCTGGGTGAGTCAGCGTCTGAACATTCACTTCAAAGCAGACGGATGTGCTGCAAGTCAGTAAGCTGTAGGAAATCACTAGGAAATCCTCAGGAACAAGACAGAATGTGTTTAAGATTATAATGTGAAAAAATCAAGCAACAGTATGGTGGCACTGAACTAAGAGTAAGTAGAACGCCGGTCCCCATGAGGCAAAAGTCAGTTTGTGTGTGTGTGTGTGTGTGAAATCCAGTGGGCAAGGAGAATTCACAGCGTGTAATAATGTGTTCCTCATTCCGCAGAGCTGGAGAGGCCCCTGACCGAGCCTCAGATCCGGGTGGTTTGCAAGCAGACCCTGCAGGCCCTCCTCTACCTACATGACAACAAGGTGATCCACAGGGACCTGAAGGCTGGAAACATCCTGCTCTCCCTGAACGGAGATGTGAAACTGGGTAAGAGTGTGATGAAAGACAGGCTGGTATTCATCTATCTACTTCTAAAGCTACCATCTGGGTAACACCTCTACCGACCCGTTTGGAATTTCACCAACTAACGACCTGGGACAGGGTGGTATTATTCATTACCAAACTGAAAAAAAGCATAAACCTTGCAAATGACTACCTGCACTTGTGCAAAAAACAGAATGGTTTTCTGGCACAAAACATTTTTACTTGGTGCGCATAGAGGAACACATTGCATGGCTGTGCCGGGTCACAATCTGGTTAACAGACGGAGAGGGAGCAGGGGAATTTTTTTAAACAACTGCCACCGGTACAGTGTTCCAAACAGGGAATGAATGAAACAGAGTTTTGTTCATTCGAAAATAAGCACATAACTCACTGCCATGAAACATTTGGTGTCTCACGTGAGATATCCGTGTTATAGGAATCCAATTAGAATGCTCTGAACAACAATGCTAATTTCCTTCCAACCAATTGTGTATTAGGAAAGCCTGCATGTCATCGTCGTTCTGTCCTACCGGCTGACAGTGATTGATCCTCCCAGTAAGCTCCAGATGCGTCATAATGTCCAGTAGATTGTGTATTAGGATGAGTCATGGCGCAGTGGATGTAACATGCTCAGTGTGGTACCACAGACAGTCTTCAGAACTTGGACTGAACAAAGGTGGCTTTAAAAGCCTGATTGTTATCGACAGTAACAGGCAGTACAGGGCCTCTGTGTGGAAGATTAATCGCATTCACGCACGAAACGTTATAAAAACTCACACAACGTCACTGTCTGGATGTAGTCTTTATGGAAACGTGTTTTGTTATGTGTTGTCAACTTACTGTTAACAAGTTTACTGTTCTGCCTAGGTGTTTTTGTTAGCGCTGTAGGTCATAGTTCATTGACACTGCTCGTGTAGGTTCGAGTTATTTGTTCTGAACGTTAACAGACTGTGTTGTACCCCCGCCGTTAATAGCAGTACTGTGTCACTTGTGCGTTTTAGCTGACTTTGGCGTGTCGGCCAAAAACACCAAGACTCTGCAGAGGAGAGACTCCTTCATCGGGACACCCTACTGGTGAGGAACTGGCCTCTATGTCTCCGAGACACCAAATTAATGGAATAGAGTACTATTACTTCTACTACCACCACTTCAAAACTGTAAAAAATACATAAAAATAAACGTTTGTCGTTCCCATTAAACTTTCATTTCAGGATGGCCCCGGAGGTAGTGATGTGTGAGACTTCCAAGGACCGGCCATACGACTACAAGGCTGACATCTGGTCCCTGGGGGTCACCCTGATTGAGTTGGCCCAGGTGGAGCCTCCCAACCACGAGATGAACCCCATGAGAGTCCTGCTCAAAATAGCCAAGGCCGAGCCGCCTACTCTGATGCAGCCATCGAAATGGTACGTCTGGGAGTGTCGCGGTGTCAGTCGGTAATGTAGCAGGACCGTGAAAGTGCACAGGTTGGGTTCTATTATTTGTCCGCCACAGACCCACTTTGTAATCACCCCGCTGTCCACAGAAGGAACTCTCAATTATGGGAACCACTGTAGGCCAGTCAGCCTCTCTAAAATCCCAATGTGCATATCCAGCTAAGTCCTTCTTACCTGGACCTCATGACCGGAAGTACATGTAGCACCGACGGCAGAAATACAGTGTGGGGATGGTACTGTTTGTTATACCAGCTAATACCAGAGTTATGAGCAGAGACGTAATACACATGTAGAATCTAGATAATATTTCTATAAGACATACTAGTATGCCGATTCAGTTTGCTGACTTTTT
The DNA here is from genome assembly GCA_016801105.1 of Esox niger. Taxonomy (NCBI): domain Eukaryota; kingdom Metazoa; phylum Chordata; class Actinopteri; order Esociformes; family Esocidae; genus Esox; species Esox niger. The sequence continues at coordinate 18,876 of JACXGJ010003419.1, forward strand.
GGAATATGCATTGTCAATGTGTTTTTACTGTATGAAAAAATAACCAAAGGTACTATTCATTCTATTAGAACCTGATGTGAACCCATCTGCTCTGATGTACTGTGTCTCCATTGAAATGCTCTTCAGGTCTCCGGAGTTCAGTGACTTCCTGAGGAGGTGTCTCGATAAGAATGTGGATAACCGGTGGAATGTGGCCCAGTTACTACAGGTAACTGGAAGCCTTTATCTCTTCTCTACTTTCTTTTCACACTCCCCCCCCCCCCCCCCCCAAACTGAACAGCTCAGTTCTCCATGCTACTGCCACCTGTCAAATATAAATATGTGGCCATGTTGTCCCTCAATTATCATGATCCGACAGCTGCTGGTCCAGTACATCTAAGGTGACTCGGTGTCAACCGGCTCCCCGTTGTGCTAGCAGGCTCGCTAAAGACACTTATCCCATCGGCGCCTTCGTCAGCGCAACAGGCTTTTTTTTCCAAAAGGGTTTAAGCTCCGACCGCCCATCCAGACGGAATGACTTACACGCAGACACCATCTAAGGAGATACAGAGTCAGGAGGACACACACAGGAGCTCGGTGTGTAATAGAACAACAAGAGTACTGTTAGTGTCTTGGCGAACATGGGCGTAAAAATCAGAAACGGTAGTCTGCCTCCGATGAAGGTGTTGATCGCAAAGAAGCTGCACATTCTTACGCCACTGATTGGTTATGTTCAGCAGGTTTCCTGTTCGAAAAAGGATGAGGTAACATTTTATTTTTGTTGCACGGCTGAAGGGTTTATTGTAATGACTATAGTAGTGTACTGTCAGAGAGCTAGCACACAAAATACTATGTATTAAGTTGAATGTTTTTTTTGTACTTTTGAAGACCGTAATTCACATTTTTGACTAATTATTAGTTTATTTTTGGTGCATGTCATTTGTATAAATTTTTTATTTTTACTTGGTATTTTATTTTCTTGTTTTGTTTCTATTTTCTTTCATTTTACCGGCTACATTGAGTCAGAACACATTCTCATTTACAGTAACGACATGAGTGAAAATGGGCCAAACTGGCTTTCTCAAGAACAGACCCTGGGATTTGGTCTTCCAGCATTTCAGTACTGGTCAGATGCTCTAACCGCTAGGCGACCTGATGCACAGAAAATCTTTAAATCATGCAAATATTCTCTTTCATCTCAGATGGCGAAGTACATTCCAATCGGACAACGTAATATTGTACCTAAAGGAGTCCTCGGTTTTGTGTGTGTCGTTGCAGCACCCATTTGTGAGCACTGTGATTGACAGCAGACCACTAAGAGAGCTGATTGCTGAAGCCAAGGCTGAGGTCTACGAGGAGATCGAGGAACACAAGGAGGAAGAGGAGGAAGACGAAGGAGAGACTCAACGGGTATGTTAAACAACAGGCGCGGTCAGTTGGAGAGGAGCCACATCAACAGCCATGAAATCATATAGATATTTTTTTCTTCTGTGGTCCTCCGACTAGCTGTTGATTCTCAAGCTACTGCTGTAGGCTGAACTAGCTTGACACATTAAGAAAATTACATAACTGTTTATAAAATATGTATTGACCAACGTGTGGATTCTTTACCTCATTCCCAGGGTCACAAACGTGCCGCATCTGATGCTAGCATTGCCAGTTCGGAGGACGAGAAACTCCCTCAGTCTCCCTCAACTTCCATCTTGGAATCTGTACCAGAGAAAACTGAACCAGTTTTTCCCACAACTGTCGAAATGATCCCAGAACCGGATATTGTCAAGCCAGGGATGAACCATGAGGTGGATAATAACTTTGTTGAGGAGCCCTCTGCCCACGCCGAAGTGGAGAAATTAGAGGAGACCCCTAACATTTCAGCAAATGGGGAGATAACAGAAATTGGTGAGAAACCAATGGAGGCGAATGAAGAGGAAAATAATGTTCAGGAAATAGCAGAGGTTACCCCAGCAGAACCCAGGCACATAGGTTCCCCAGAACCAGCTGAGAAACCAGCAGAGCCTCAAACAGAAGAAGCCATTTCCAATTCTGAAGTTGTCACACTCGACAAGGAGCTGGAACAACTGGCTGTCTCTAATCACAATGAAAAGGAAGTGGACACCGCTGATGTCCAGGTCAATGAAGTTGCCACAGGAGAGGTGAAGGAAGACAAGATGATTGTTGAACTGACCAACAAGGAAGCTAGTATAAAGGCAAAGGTCATCGTGCTGATCCCAGAGGAGAGTCAAGTGGAAAACAAAACCACACCTCCAACGCCCACTGTCCTGAAAGTCCAGGAAGGTGAAAAAGATGTGGAGTTAGTGGAGGAAAAGCTGCCTGCTGAGGACACTGGGACTCCGGTCAAGTCTAAGGATGAGAAGGATTCAGATTCTGGAAGTAGTTCGACTGCAGATAACAGCAGCATAGACATGAATCTGTCCATCTCCAGCTTCTTGACTAAAACCAAGGAACCAGGAACTGTCTCCATACAGGCATGTGTTCCCAATCCTCTTGAGAATTCCATTGACTGAATACACTGGCAATAATTAAGTGATAACTTTTGTGGACAGGACTTGTTTCATACATTAAATCGCAGTTCCTATTCTCCCGGTTGATATGAACCATAAAGTAGTATGGCTTATTAAATGTATATTCATAGCCTCCATGATGTTTTCCCAGGACACCAAGCGTCAGAAGAAGACACTGAAAAAGACCCGTAGGTTCATGGTGGATGGTGTGGAAGTTAGCGTGACGACGTCTAAGATCGTCACCGACAATGACACCAAGAATGAGGAGATGAGATTCCTCAGGTAAAGATCAATTTCTGTTCATCATCGCAAAGCAATATGCCGTACTTTGTACAACTGTATATGTACTCAGAAAATATTTCTCTTCTGTTGTATAAACTCTTGCTTAAGACCTCACTGGACTGACTGAGCTAGCTATTGTAGCTTTTATTGTTGATCAATGATCTGTTTGATTTAAAATATGTGTATAAATTGTGTGTAAATTTGCATATGAAAGTACCACTCACATGTCTCATGCATAGACACATGGTTTGACATGGTTTCACTGGTCTCAAGAGACACATTCTTTTCCACTTCTTTGAGTTGGTTCATGTCCTTTAGGAAAGACGTTCCTCACTCATGGTTTACTCGTCCTCCTTTCCTCTCCTAGGCGCCAGGAGCTAAGGGAGCTGCGTCTCCTTCAGAAGGAGGAACAAAGGGCCCAGCAGCAGCTAAGCAACAAACTGCAGCAGCAAAAAGAGCAGATATTCCGGCGTTTTGAACAGGAGATGACTGTGAGTCACTGTCCATTTTCTCAGTAAAATGTGCTTGGGAATGGGTAGTGTAGGGGCCCTTGAATGGTGCAGCTGGACAAGACACGCGTTGACATCAACTGTCCCGAGAGCGCTGGGAGTTGCCTAGGAGCAGGGCCTTAATTACGAACTGGATAGCGGGAAATTCGGGTGACAATTTGTGTAAAAAAAGGTGCTGTGTAGTACTGTATTTGCTGGTTTATTCTTGACCTTGGCCCAATTTCAACCCAACCTGGCACAGTGAGGTCTGACTGGCTACCGGTCTGGTCACAACCAATCCCCAAGAAGCATCCTTAAACCATGCATGCCTGCGAAACCGTAAGCTGTATTAACCCAGTAAGATCAGTTAGTCCTCGCTGAGTTCTGCAGAGGCATACACCGTCCACACCACGACTCTCATGCGCCTTTGCCTGTCCTGCGTCACGACTTATTCCTGGACACAGTAAATCCATCTGTATATCAGTCAATGCCACTCACAGTTTAGATGAATCCGCTGCCCACAGTGCATCCATGGCTGACTGCACGCCACAGAAATGCCGTCGCTTTCTACGATAATGAAAGCCTTTGTTGACGATCAGTGCTTAGACGCGAGTTCTGTTTCTAGTGAAAGTGACCACCTGACGCCAAATCAACATGAAATCCTCGTTCTACAGAGTAAGAAACGTCAGTACGACCAAGAGGTGGAGAACCTGGAGAGGCAACAGAAGCAGACCATCGAGAGGCTGGAACAGGAGCACACTAACCGGCTGAGGGACGAGGCCAAACGCATCAAGGCAGAGCAAGACAAGGAGCTGTCCAAGTTCCAGAACATTCTCAAGAACCGCAAGAAAGAGGTACTTATGTTTAATTGATGTTGTGTGGTAAATGCTGTGCATTTCAGGGTAATCTTTTGGGCAATGTGTGTCTGTGTCTGTGTCTGTGTCTGTGTCTGTGTCTGTGTCTGTGTCTGTGTCTGTGTCTGTGTCTGTGTGTGTGTGTGTGTGTGTGTGTGCGTGTGTGTGTGTGAGATGCCTCTGTGGAAACACAAACAAGTCAGTCCACTTAGAAGATGTCAAGCACAGATGGTACTCACGTTTGCGGTGTGTGATTGGAGAGGTTGTTTTCATGACCGTTTTGCTGAAGGACTGGATTGCCAAAAATGATGTCGCCCCAGTATGTGTGAACGACAGTCAGGGACCGACTCATTGGTGGGAAGCAACACATCTCAAAGAGTATTTGAAGGCTATTTACAGTTGGTCAATCAACAATGCTGATTTTGGCAGCTATTTTTAATTTGGGTTCTTGCCAGGCTGATTAATATTAATTTGTTCTAAATTGACTTGCATGGTAAGATTCAGTTTTAATAAATAACAATAAATCAAGTCATAGTCTTTTGATAAAAATCCATTAGAATTGTAGTCACATTTTACTAATTTTGAGATGTAACTGCTTTACTGTTTGACTGGCTGACTTAATAGCATGAACAATCTAATTCTGACTAATACATACTAGTGACATAGTGTGAATAGAAAATATAATAATGGTTACTTATTACCGAAAATAATGTGTTGAAATAAAACCAGGGCATTTTACGGGGGAATTTTTGACTGCAGTGAATCTAGTTTTTTCACCTTCAGTAACCATGACAACAGAAACCATAGCAGTCATATTTGAAAATATTGAATATCTCTAAGGAAAGTGACAGTTGCAACAACTGTATTTAGGCATTCCAACTGTTTGTAGAGTATTCATTATATATCTTTAGACTCAGTATAAAACAGCCTTTAGACCAAATCTCAAAATCTTATATTTGAGTTAAGCGAAGACTATATAATTCCTTAAACAGGAACCAAATGGTGATATTAGGCATCAATATGGAAAGTACATTCTACTTTAACGTGACCAGTTACAGCTACCAGTAAACCACCTACAGTTAGCTGGCTAGATACATGCCAACTCAAACCATACTCCACACCTTTTATGGCTATTAATTTTATGCATTTTGTAAAATGTGTTAATGAAGTCCTCAGCAGATATCACAGTTGATTACCAATCACATCAAAAAATCACAAACTAAGTTTAATCTTCTCCACCTCTGTTAAATTGTACTGACTCACATGATTTTAATGGGAATTCAGCAATTTCTGTATGTTCCCACTGTTTGTGAATTAAATAGGTAACTCAGCCATGAGAATCAATGAGCTTTCAAAAGAACCACAGGACAAAGTTGTGCAAAGAATGATCAGGGAATGAAAATGAAGCATGGTCAAGTCCGAGGTGAAATGGCATCACCAGCACTCTGCCTAGATCACGCCGTCTTTCCAATCTGAATGACCAACCAAGTAGGACTGTTTAGAGAGGGAATCAAGAGGCCAGTAGCAGCTTTGACCGAGCTACAGGCTCTTATGCCAAGCTCACTACAGATCCTGCCTTCACAGTAGGGTGCTAAGAAGGAAAGACATTAAACAATAAAACCACCTTGAATATTCTTTTGAAGTATTTCAAAGATATTGTGTTCTGGCAAAACAAAAAAGGAACTCTTTGGCCTTCATGGAAAGCATTATATGTGGCAAAAACCCAACTCATTACCTCACCCATATGCTAAGCGTTTGCTCTGCTAACCTTTCAAGAGTGTGCCTGCTCAAAGGGGTGAAATATCACCCCTTCCTTGAACTATCCATCGGTAAAGTTTAAATTACAATTTCTTGTTTGGAAGGTTTTTAGTTTTATCTATCATTGCCAGTTGTGAATGTGAATATTGAGCTGTTTATCCGATGCACTTCTGTACTGTCAGTATTATATCCATGAGTTCCCTTGTAAGAGGATAGCCCAAACAGTTCTGTGCCTATTTATAACTGCTAGCGTTTATACCAACAAACTGTTTATATAACCCGCGTCTAAACCGGTGTGAAACTGCCATTTCTCATCTACCCTGATCCCAGATCTGTAGCTTATGTGCTTTAGACAAATTATTTTGTCTTGCTAAGAGTCTGAGATGTTGGTTCATGCAGTGCATACATGCATACATACATAAAGATCTTGAATCTGTCTTCTTATCAGATTTGAATGGAATACATTGTTCTTATCAAAGCAGTGATGTTTTCCTTTTTGCCATCACTATCATTTTTTGTTATGAGGTACCTCATGCTGTAACCCAAACAGGAAATGGGATTGATAAATTCAGTGAGACTAATAAAAAGTGATATTATCTATATTATTTAGCAATATGATTGCAACTCTGCATGACAAGGTAGTGTGGTGTGAAATACGTATGGTTAGGCTTTCCAACTTCGACTGTTGATTCAATATAAGTCTGTAGTGTTTTATTAGGACATATTTTCACCCATGTGGTATCTCGCATTGACCAGTAATTACAAAATGAGTAATGTATAGTTTCTATACTTTTATCCATTCAAAGTCACTGGACGTCAAGTTAATGGAAACCTAGCCTTTGATTGGCTTTTATGTGACATTACATTAGTTAGCAAAATTTGTTATTACAATTCCATTTTCCATGACACTTTGGATCTCCAGGGCTAATTTTACAACCGGTCGCCTGAAATTGCGGACTGTGTCTGTACTGAATTTGTTGTTATTTACAGGGAGTGTCCCAGGTAATGATCAAATCCCTTCAGTTATCCTCCTACACTCTCTTCAATGCCCCCATGCAGGATGTAAGTTGAGCCTCTTGATTGTAGCATTACATTTACCCTCTTGGTTTGTTTGAGATCTGTCCTATTACCGCTCTCACACCAGTGGATCCCTTCACATCGATGGTATTTTGTCCCACTGTGTGTTTGGGTGCACTGTTTTCTCTTTAATTGGGCTGATTTAGAATTTGGATGGATGGTCTAATGGCAGTGCAACACCATCACCTCTAAAGTTAGCGTTAGCGTTAGCATCAGCAGACCGCAACGGAGCAACGGCACAGACGTCACACAGACAAAGCTCATCTGACTGAAAACATCCAGTGGTCTACATTGTGAAGATTGTGGTCTGTCAAGCTGTGCTTAGCTAGAGGTAAACTCTGGATTGGAAACCTATGGCCCATACCCTATTCCCATTCACCAGACATGGATCTTCCAGTATCTTTGTGGGGAACATTGGGAGAAGGTTACACACGTACACTATCGTTAAGCACCAGAGTGGATTACTGCCCTCTCCTGATGGGCATAACATGCCAGGTAATCTGTGCTCTGAGGTGACTGGTTTGTGTGCTGTTTCTGTTGAGGTGATATTGCTTGTGGCCTGTTCCATTCAACCAAAGTGACTCTTTCCCTCCTTGTGTACAGTACGGTGTAGAGAGGCTTGACTATACCCGTGCTCTCTTCCTTTTTGTTCCTCAGGAGCAGGAGTTTCTTCAGAAACAGCAACAGGAGCTGGACTGTGCTCTTAAGAAGATCATCCAGCAACATAAACATGAGCTGGCCACCATTGAGAGAGACTGTCTCAACCATAAACAACAGCTCCTCAGAGGTAAAGATACATGTACTTTAGAGCATCTATAGTCTGTTGTAACATCTCTCAGGCGGGTTTGGGGTTGAACGTAGGACCCTGCCCAGGGTGGATTCCTGACATGGTAGGCTGACAGCCGTGGTTGTCAGCTGGGACATGCCTTCACCTCTAGCACATACTTGAAAGAAAAAGAAAGGCTTGAGCGAGCCGTGTGAAAAGAAGCAGAGAAGCTTGGTGAGATGTACTTTGATGGAAACGTGTTTTGACCTCTCCATCTGCTACAAGGTCATAATCATGAAATGTACGTCTCAAAAGTTGGAGGGGAGAAAAATGCATGGCTCTGTTTGAACAGATACACAGTGCAGTCGGTGAGATAGTAGAACCTTGCAAAGGTCATGGTCACAAAGCCACAACAGCAAAAGGAAAATATGGTAAAAAGCAAACAGTCAGTGACACATGTAACTTCTAAAAAACAAATGCTTCACATGGTTCAACTTCACCTAGGTCCTCATACCTAAACCCCTGATTCCGTAACATGAACTAAACCGAACAGTGGCCTACTGACTAACACTGGCTGGTCTGATCCCAGTCATCCCACACGTAATACGCTTCAGTGTACTGAAATAGCTCAGCAGAAATGCTCACAATCTTCAGGGCCGTAAGTCTTTAATTCAGGCTGAGTGTTATGAGCCAGGTTTGGAATGACAGTGAACGTCCAAAGGGAAGTGCCTCTCAAAAATTTCCCAGGGTGAGCGGTTAGTGAACAAAAAGAGGAATGCGGATTGGGTAACTGATTATAATGGTATTGTATGGGCCACTCTAAGAATGTTATGCTGATTGGCCCTGTTAAACTGCATCTCTTTGGACTGACTGTTTGGATTTCCTACCCCATGCAGCTCGGGAAGCGGCTATGTGGGAGCTGGAAGAGCGCCACCTACAGGAGAAACACCAGCTGCTCAAACAGCAGCTGAAAGACCAGTACTTCATGCAGAGACACCAGCTGCTCAAGAGGCACGAGAAGGTACACTGAGGCTTTCAGAGTCCCAAACAACAGCTGACTTTTGATAGGCTCTCATGAGGCTTAATGGGAGCACGCAGCTGAACACATTGCTGCCCTGATTTGGGCTGTTATCAGTTTCAGATTTCAGCCAAGTGTGTTAGTGCATCTTGCCAGACTGAAGAAAAACCTGTCCGATACACTAACCAGATTACCCCTTCATACGAAAACAAGTGTTTCTGTCTCTCTTTTTCTCTTTCCCCCACACCCAATGACTCTGTAGGAAATGGAGCAGATGCAGCGCTACAACCAGCGTCTCATCGAGGAGATGAAGAACCGTCAGACGCAGGAGAGGGCCCGCTTACCGAAAATCCAGCGTAGCGATGCCAAGACACGCATGGCCATGTTTAAGAAGAGCCTGCGCATCACCGGGGGCCCCATCACCCCAGAGCAGGAAAGGGAGAAGATCAAACAGGTAAAAGATGGAGTACATCCTCAGAAGTCAGCTGGCTGCCATTTTGTTGTTCAAAAAAAATAAAAAAAATAATGGAACCTATGTAGAGGCTGTTTTTCAAAAGAGAATGAGGGACTGTAGGCCTTGTTTTCAATGAGGAAAATGGGCAAAGTCTCAAAAGCTTGTTGATCCCCCAAGTCAAATGGATTTCAAAGTAGGGCAAACATGTAGGGTGGGTGTGGATTGGCAGTGTTTCATGGACAGTCGAGCTCTGCCAGCGCAAACATGTATCAAGTTCCGTCTCTTACTGGGCTAATGGCAGACTATTCAGACAAGCAGAACAAACAGTGATGTGGATAAACGGTAAACAGGAACTTAAAATATCTGTGTGTGTGTGTTTTCATTTTGCAGTTTGCAGCCCAGGAGGAGAAGAGGCAGAAGAATGAGAGGCTCCACCAGCATCAGAAACATGAGAACCAGATGAGAGACCTTCAGCAGCAATGCGACGCCAACATAAGGGAACTCCAGCAACTCCAGGTACTGTGTTACCCGAACACATGCATGTGCACACATCGCTGGCATTTTGTGTAGCGTGTCACACCCTGTGTGCGTGTGTATTTCAGAATGAAAAGTGCCACCTGCTGATTGAACACGAGACTCATAAGCTGAAGGAGCTGGATGAGGAGCACAGCCAGGAGCTGAAGGAATGGAGAGACAAACTCCGGCCGAGAAAGAAGGTAACCGCTACACCATAACAGCTAACCATTGACAGGAAAGTGTGTTTCTTTGATTAAACCATTGTTACTTTTAATTTCTTACAATCTTAGTTCTTAATCAATGGTGTCAGTGCACATTGACCGCAGAGTACCGGTGTTGCAGTAGTTAATTGGTTTAGCGATAATTACATTTTTTAGACGAGGCATGATTCAGTACCTCAGCACAGTCTACTTCCTCACATTTACAAACAGCCACTGTCTTTGTACTAAAGCGGAGATCAAGTTTACTCCGCTAATACCGACACGAGAAGTAAAGCCGAGAGAAATCCACAATAGGGCAAGCTTAGCAACTGAGGCATTTGTGTTATGCAGACACAGTAATCTATATGCACAACTGAATATAAAAATTCAAGTCATGAATACAGTACCTGTATTTTTTTTAAATAACCAATGTGTGTAATATAAAACTCAGTATTCATTATCTCTGGTGTTCGGGGCTACAATGTGTCAATTGTGTCGGTTCTCCTCAGGCCCTGGAGGACGAGTTTGCCAGGAAGCTTCAGGAGCAGGAGGTCTTCTTCAAGATGAGCGGGGAGTCAGAGTGCCTTAACCCGTCGGCCCAGAGCCGGATCTCCAAGTTCTACCCCATCCCCAGTGTTCACTCCACGGGCTTCTAAGGGCAGTCCACAGGGACGTAAGCACGCCCTCACGCACACAGATTGAAGGAACAAACAAAACACACGATGAACAGACACACACACACTCCGGATGGATACACATCCGACTGAGCTGACACACACACAGACTAATGATCTAACAGACTAAACCTCTGCTGCCTTGGTCCCGCCCCCACCAATGACAATCAGGGGGATGAAGTGGTCTGTCTCTAAGGAGTGTGTCTTTACCCCACTAGGGGGGGTGTACTTTAGCCCTGGAGAATGATTGGATAGTAGCCTTCAAGCTACGGACTGTGTTCAATTTGAAGACCCTTTCGATGGTAATGATCAGTAATGTCAGCTGAGCATTTTTTTTTTTCATCGTTCAAGCTCCTGTTTAATTGGACACCATAGCAAAATGTTTTGCAACAGAACGTAGAACGTAAATCTGTACTCTTGTCATACTAGTACCTCCCTGTTTCACTCCATTTCAAAACGTTTTTTCTGAATCGACTGAACGCAGCCCAGTTTTATTATTACCTCCTCTTTTCATGTGATTACAAATAGAGCTATGAAGGACATTCTTGACATTATGCATTTTCAAGCTCAGTTCTTTGGCACGGTGTTACCCGAACACTTGCCTCCCAGCCACTGAAGTGTTCCTGGCCAATTCTTTTTTAATTTTTTTTGCAGATTCTTCTGAATTAGTATTTTTTTTGTGCCTGTACGATTTTATTTCAGTAGACTGGCTTTTTAAATGTAAGCTTCCTCGGGTCAAACAAATGCTGCTCAGTTCTTATCCGATTAGTTGTTTGCACTACTACACAGCATAGTTTAAGTAACGTGTTGTTCTAATGAAGTCCAATTGAACATTTATAGTATACTCAATATCTAGGGGTTATGTTTGAGAACGCTAATGATATAAGAATGTACCTTTGCTAAAGGATAAAAGAGCACATTTTTATGAAGAATTTTGACGTCGAGGGATGATGTATTTTATATGCAATCACACACATCTTGATAAAATATAAATTGTGGTATCCAATGGACTGTGGACTGAGTGCTAGAAGCTGTGCATGGATTTAATGCGAGTTCAACTTTGACTTCTTGAATTATAATGATCATATCACTGCACATTATTTTTATCATATCATTTCAAATCGACTTTTTTGGAGCTGGGTAATAATTGGGATTTCTTTTGTTGTTAGTTGTTCCTTTCATTATAACCTGGGAACCAGTATTTTGACTTTATATTTTCCCCACTGAAGCTCAATTGGTAGGTAATCACCCTTGCAACACCATTTTTGGTTTAAGTCACACTAGGGGTCAATATAAAACAGTTATGACGAGATCACTACCATAGTTCATTCAGGATAAGAACGGACACTAAATGATGTAAATGTAACTGTTGTTTCACTACAAAAAATAGGAGACAGGGTAATTCAATTGAGGTTCCCAGGCTAGTATTTTTCTTCAGGATTTATGAGCATGCCTTTTGTCCTGCACAGCTATTGAGATTTGTTTAGCAATTTTTGTAAGTTGGCTTAGTCGGCTTGTGGCCATTTTAGAATATTAAGGAGAGGCATTAAAATGGTGGTTCAGGACAGAGACAAGGTTTTCACTGTGGTGGCTGACATTGTGTTTATATCAGTCTATAGAAATCTCGTAGGACTTCAAGTAAGGTATTTTTGTTCATTATTTCATGGCAATGTTTGGTATGTCTTTGTGATCTTTAAGAAATGGCATCCCAGTAAATAAAAATAAGTTTTTAGGACCTCCCAGGGGAGGTTATGTGTCATGGTCCTATAAAGGGCGTCCTCTGCTTGCTGGGAAGGTATTATTTCATATACAATATTCATCAGTTGACCTGCATGGCTTTTGGGTTTGTTTGTAATGAAATTATGATACTGTTTTATTATTACTCATACTAGTTAATAGCCTTAATGATTTCAACAAAATGTATGAAGATGTGGTATTCATGTTGTCACCCTCTGTACGGTTCTGTCAGTCGGTTCAATACCCGCCCCTGCATAGCTTACTGTATAATATCCAAACGTTTGGTTAATCTCTTATTTCATGATGAATCTGATATCATAATGAACAGTTATGATTACATTTCTTTTTTTGAACTACCGGTTTGCAAGATTTATCAATAAGCATTTTCTACTCTGAAATGGTAGTAGCCTATAACCTTCAATACAGTTTTAATATCTCAAGTGCAAAACCTTCAACTCAGATGTGATAAATACTGGTGGGGAAAGAAAGTTGTTAAATAACTGTTGGACCTGACTGGTTTAGGCCATCATGACCTCTGATTTGGTTAATTTTTTTATTTAGCTGTTTTTGGATTTGACTGCAGGAACAATAATCAGTTGTAGACATTTTTTAATTGGTCCATTGTAGTGGCAAACAAAAATAGATCATCAAACACTATGAATGAGTGCTGTGCACCTTTCACAGAATAAAGATACTCTATATCTTTACTGCATTGTTGTTTTCTGAACTGTTTAAAAGTTATTTTGAAATCTAGAATTTCAACTGATTTGAAAAATACAGTTGAATACCAGTCATGTCAATTTGTTATTAGTTTCATTATTTCCGTTAGTTTTCAAATTGGACCATGATTGAATTCAGAAGGCATGTTGTTTGAAATTGAACTAGTATGAAGAAAATCTAAACATTTTAAGACAAGTTTACATTATAGTTAACAGAATGCCTATGTACTGTAGATTTGTGATGCTCTGTAAATAAACATTTTCCGTTATACATTATTGTGAACTTGTTACTTTGGTGTTTATTGATTTCACTGTCTGATGACCTTTAGCAACGATGAAGAATGTTAAGGGATAATCCACAACCAGTAACACAACATTTTGAGACTCCTATCAAATAAGTAAAATGTTCTATCGGTGTTTAAAATGTTTTTCAACATAGATTTACCACGTAGAAGTTAAATTGTCAAATCAGGAAATTGCATTCTTGTTTTGAGCACATCAATAACATTTTTATTTTTGTAAAGTTATACAAGTACATCCCAAGGTGATGGCATTGGTTTTGTTTTATATATAAATGTATTTTTTCTTGTTTTCTTCGTACAAAAGTTTTTAACACAAGTTTTAACAGCAAAATGTACAAAAGCTTTTGATTGCAAAATAGTACTCCCTGTAATAATTTTGCACCAAATAGGTTGACTTTTCTCACTTTTGCATGTAAAGAGGTAAAAGAAAAGACCCCAATTTTAAAACTGTACCGTAAAATAAAAATGTATCAAAGGCTATCAAATTCAGCCTCCTCAATCCTGTATTTCATGAATATACATCAGCGCATGGAATATTGTACTGTCTCTCCAACAGACAACTATATATTTACAGTACACCTGTTACAGTATGTCTCCAAGTCCTTACGGCACAACATGTACACATGAGTCATTCCATATTTAATCAGACTTTTTTGTTCACCTTTAGTGAGAATCTGCGGTAATTATTCTGTCAGACACCAACATTCCTTCTTCTTCTGTTGGTCACCAGCATGAATTCTCCTGTGGGAAAATGTGCAGTCATACTTAAACCCATTCCTTTTTTTCACACTTTTCTTTTCATAATTAATGGTAACAAATGTAAGATACAAGATGCATAACAGGGAAACTTCTTTTGAGGATACTGTCTTGACATACCTTTCTCCCCTTTCTCCCCCCTCCTCCCTTCAATTCCGGGGAGGCCGGTCCTTCCCGGGATGCCATCCAGTCCTGGTGGGCAAGAATTCCAAATGTACAATGGTATTACTTTTTGTGTCCTGATAACCAAGATACATTTCTTACAAAGGTGCAATAAATGTCATAAAGAAACGGTATTATGGTTCATGAGGCACCTCTCTCTCCTTTGAGACCGGTGTGTCCTATCTCTCCTTTCTGCCCCGGCCTTCCGGGGGGACCCACCAGGTTGCCATGGGCTGTGGAGGTTACATGAAGCCAGCTGATGAATCGACCATCGGTACGATTGATTAATGTATTAACACAATCACGTTGTACCGATTCTCACCCCGGATGTATTCGACCAGGTCAGTGGCGTTACTATAGGAACCAAACACACGGCTGATGCCTGGTGCACCGGGTGGGCCAGGAGGTCCCGGGGGTCCGAGAACTGCTGATGACTTCTCCGGGTGACAGACGTCATGCACTACATCTCTCAACAAACCATGGGCTATGATGGTGTGGAACAAGCAAGACATCAGAGGTCATACATGTGCAATGACCAGCAAAGAGGTCTTCGTTATTAAAATGTGACATCCTCTGATAGGAGAAGCCATCTGAACTAAATGTACTTAGCCTAAAGCATTTATCTATTTAACATGGTAAGTCAGTTAAGAACCAATTCTCTGTTAAAACGATGACTTGGCCAAAAGCGTAAAGATTGCAAGACAACACTCATATTCAACACGTATTCAATCACAACACATTCAAGGGTATAGGATAGATGGATTAGGTCAGATGGCTGCTCAGAGAATCTGGTTTTGAAGGACTGGGCGCTTGTGAGTTTAGTCTGGGTTTTGGCTGTGGGAATGTACCCTTATTTCTAGCGGCAGATTGGAGCAGAATGCGGTGACATGACAAGATGTTGTTTTCAGGTTAATTTCACTGTTTGGTCTTTGTGTTATTTCTTTGCCCATTCGACTGGCTGATCCATTGTCATAGGCTTCAAAGCTTTAATCACCAGTTTGAATGTGTCTAGTGGTGATCTGGCATTTTGACAACAGTATTGGAGATGCAGCTAACTTACACTTCATGTAATCAGTCACTTGGACCGCCATTTTAGAGTAGTCTGTTTCAGTCTCAGTCAGCCTTCTTCCCTCACTTGTCCTGTGGTCAAAAAAGTGGTTGTGCCCAGAATCACCACGCTCTCCCTTGTGTCCTTGGGGTCCAGGGGGTCCTGGGGGGCCTGGGGGACCAAACATGGCCCCTCTTAGACTATCACCTGGAGGAGATAAACACAATGAATATTACATTCCCAGTGTCCTGGGTTACAGCTTCAAGATTCACAGAGGCAGCTATAATTTCAAGTACCTTAGTGAATAGGTGGTTGTGGGTAATCTATTACCTTAGTGCATGGTTGGATGTTGGTAAAGTTATCCATTACCTTAGTGCATGGTTGGATGTGGGTAAAGTAATCTTTTACCTTAGTGCATTGTTGGATGTGACTAAAGTAATCAATTACCTTAGTGCATGGTTGGATGTGGGTAAAGTAATCTTTTACTTTAGTGCATTGTTGGATGTGACTAAAGTAATCAATTACCTTAGTGCATGGTTGGATGTGGGTAAAGTAATCCATTACCTTAGTGCATGGTTGGATGTGAGTAAAGTAATCCATTACCTTAGTACATGGTTGGATGTGTGTAGAGTAATAATTTATCTTAGTGCATGGTTGGATTTCGGTAATCTGTTAGATCAGATTCCCATAAAGCCTTGTTCACCAATAAACGCCTAAAGAACCACATTCACTCAGTGCAAAGTAATGCGAACACCACATTGATTTGACACTACTTACTATGTAAGTAGTTTTTGATCTCCTCCAACCTGTATTCAGAGCCACTATACTGGGCAAGTCCCGGGGGACCGACAGGGCCTTGGGGGCCAGCGGGGCCCGGGGGACCGGGAGGACCAGGCGGCCCCTGAGTGCCTAAAACGCCTCTGTACTCAGAATCTAGAAAGGACAGGCAGAATGTAACCCAACTGTTAATGTCTTCGAACAGGTCACCATGCCTGCAGTGTAACAGATATGCAGAGTGCCCATTGATTACCTGGCGGCAGACCTCTGATAGACCGGAATATACGGCCAAAGCTGCGGCCTTTAGCCAAAGCAACATGTGCTAAATACTAGTGTTACTGCAAAGTGAGATGTCAGTGCACTTACTTTGCAGCAGATGGGAGATGTCACTGTAGGACCCAGGTAGGCCTGGTGGGCCCGGTGCTCCTGGAGGCCCTGGCACACCAACCATGCCTTTCTCTGATGACAGACAGATGTAACAACCAATCAAAATCTTGATCATGTGTCTATAGAAAATGAATTAAATGAAGGGCCAAGATTGACATTCGGAAAACACTTTCATATTATGGTTGAAGAGACAAACGGCGCGGGAGTGAACCCAAACGAGGCGTGTCTGTTTCGATGATTCCTCACCGTTCATTAGAGTGAGGACCCGTCCAGCCACCTCGTGGGTATTCAAGGCATAGCCTCCCACCCATGGGTTCCCCTGGATACCGGGTGGTCCGGGGGGGCCAGGGGGGCCGACAATGTAACGCCGCACTTCCTCCCCTGAGAGAAGTATTTCATCGATTACTAAACATGTTCACGCCCCCACAAGCGCTCGTGCTCAAATACATGACTTACTCTGCAGAAGGGCGATGATGTCATTCAACGAGGTGCCACCTCCACCCGGAGCACCAGGTGGTCCTGGGGGCCCAGGTGCCCCGCTGGCGATACCTCCGTCTGAAATGGCCCCAGAGTTGTCAGACCCCGAGGTCTTTTAGGTCTTATGGATTATCGTCATGAATACAATATGAGAGCGTTCATGTAACGCTCTTTTGATAAGATGTTGGATTATTTGGTCTACCGCTTACTCTGGATGTATGTAATAACGCGATTGGCAAGGTCATCCACTGATCCATCGCCTGGGGTTCCAGGTGGACCAGGAGGTCCCGGAGGGCCTGACATGTACTCCCTGACAGCATCGCCTTGATAACGGAAAACAACAACATCTTGTTTTGTTGACCATTATTGCCCCATAGAGGTCATGAGTGCTAGGAAATCCAGTCGCAGTCTTTGGATTGAAATTGTTTAGCCGAAGGCTTTTTCATTTGAGGCAAAAGAAGGAAAAACTGAATAGATAACATCACTCACTTTTGAGATATTCTGTGATGTATTCACGAACGTCCGGTGCTCCGGAACCATCACGGCCGGGGGGCCCGGGAGGTCCAGGTGGGCCTGGTAGTCCAGGGGAACTCCTGGATCCGCCACCAGCATAGCCAGGGATTCCTGGAGAACCTGGAACCCCTGCCTCACCTAAAACATATGAAAGGATGCTGATAAACATCTGGGATTTGATTCATTTGGAGTGCTAAATAATGTTATTTCAAGGGGTTTATTGGTGCATCTTTGGTACCCTGTGGGCCTTGGGGGCCTGGTGGTCCTAATGGTCCTGGACCTCCAGGTTCACCCTGAGGTCCAGGGAAACCTGTTGAGGATACCATGCACATTTTCAAAAAAGAAGTACAATTAAGGAGTAAGTGAATTCAGAATGATTGCTTGTACTGACAGTAAGCCACAGGTTTAAGCCTACATAGTTAACTATGCTTCTGGCAAATATTCAAACTACTCACCAACACCGGGTTCTCCAGGAGCTCCTGGTAAACCGGGCTGACCTGGATCACCTGAACAGAAACATTTGAAATTTACATTAGTGACATTTGGCAGATCATCTTATCAAGACAACGGGCTGGACGAAAACAATACTCAGCAGCTATGAACAAAATAAATGCTGAAAATTAAATTGACCAGCAATGTCTTAAGTCTAAGACCTGCCACCGGAATATCGATCTGGCATTGCCATAGCATTGGCTAACTGTGAACATGAGGAAATGCCCTTTGTTAGCACTGTCCCCATGATAGATGAGAGAATTCTAATTCTGCTCCTGAAGTCTGAATCCTACAATGGAAACTAAAAAGCATTAGAGTTAACATTATCATAACATTTATGCTACAACACTGCTTATGTTTCAGATGAAAAGTAAACAATATGGTAAATTTGCAATGTAATTAAAAGACTTCCAAAAGGGTTATAAGGCTAACACCATAAAATAACCCATTTGGTTCCAGGTAAAACCACTAAGTTGGTTCCAGGCAGAACCATCCCTGAAAAAGGCTGGCTCATCATATGATTTTCTTGTGGTGAAAGCTGAATAACCCATTAAGGTTATAAGGGGCACCTTATGGAATTATCATGCATTTTCTATTGCCTCACCTTGGTAGCCCTGGGATCCCGGTGATCCTTAAGAAACAAGAAATGAGTTACCTGATGACAGCACATAACCACTGTTGAGATTACTGTGTGTGGGCTATGATGACACATTGATGGAACTGAGGGTGAGTTGTGTCTAATGTACCTGGGGGTCCAGGGAGTCCTGCTGGTCCAGCAGGTCCTGGTGGCCCAGCAAAGAAGGTTCCTGAAACGAAAAATAATAATAGAATTACATTACGATACCCCTGGGCAGTACTATACATGGTACGATCGTCCAGAACATACTGATCACCGACATCAACAGTACAAGTCAAAAGTTAAAACACAAATTGCTTGTATGGCTGGTTCCAAACTTTTTGGCTTTGATCAGGTAGTCTAACTGTTTGGTAATCAAGTGGTCTAACCGTATGGTGATCAGGAGGTTTCACCATATGGTGATTAGGTGGTCTAATAGCCGCATCGTGATCCGGTGGTCTAACTGTTTAGTAATCAGGTGGTCTAACCACATCGTGATCAGGTGGTCTAACTGTTTAGTAATTAGGTGGTCTAACAGCATGGTGATTGGTTGATCTAACTGTATAGTAATCAGGTGGTTAAACCGTATGGTGATCAGGTTGTCTAATGATATGATGAGTGTGGTGACATTTTAGTCAAGGCTAACTACCTGAGTTGGGTACAAAGCTGCCAGGCTCTCCCTTCTCTCCACGGGGACCAGGAAGACCAACACCTGATCAACAGACCGGTCAGGGACATGTTATGTTCAAATCTATGAGGTGGTTCTGAAGAAAAACTCCCATGTTAAACCAAAAAAGAAGACTTCACAGCATTTGAAAAACATTACTTCCCCGTTAAAACTAATGTGAATTAAAAAAAACTTTACTCTCATCCTTCACAGACAAAAACTGTTTTGGCATACCTGGATCTCCTCGAGGACCTGCAGGACCTGGGACCCCATTACCTGAGAAAGAACAAGATACTGTGAGATTTTCCCTCCAGAAAAGAGATTCGCACAAAAGTAAAAAACAGCTATGTGTCCAAAATATGTTTAATTGAATGAGTAAATTAGCAATGAAACATTTAGGCTTACCTGGAGGACCCTGGGCACCTGGGGGTCCAGGGGCTCCAGGTGGTCCAGGAAGTCCCGCCACAGGCATAAGTTCTGTTGTAAAAGATGACTTTAGACAGAGCTGCAATAAAAAGCTTAATAACTCTAAAACAATAACACATTTTCACAAGTGAGTTTGTTAAATCCCTTTAATTAAGTGACATGAGTAGTACTTACTCTCAGTGGTGGCACTTTCCAAAGTCTTCACACTAATACCAGGCTTTCCCTGGTCTCCCTTTTCTCCTGGCTCTCCCCTTTCTCCCTTGGGACCTTACACAGACAAAGATGATTATCAATCATAGGAAAGGTACAATATTTGGTCCCTGATGTAGCTTCAGATATTTGGCTAGATGGCATTACCAGGTGTTCCAGGAAGACCAGCAGGTCCAACAGGACCTAAGGAAAAACAATGGAAGCACTGAGAAAAAATATTACTCTAATTGAAACTTCTATAATAGACTTCTCACAAACACATCCAATATCTGGATTATCGTCTATTTCATAACTTTTCCTTTGTCAAGTGTGGTCAAGAATTGAGTGCTTTAGCACCTACCTGAGAGTCCAGGGGCACCGGCAATACCAGGAGGTCCAGGGTTTCCCGGAGGTCCAGGGATGGCCACCGAATTGGAACCAGCTATAAATAAAATATGAGAAATTCCCCAATAGCCTTTGTGACCAATGGATTCATCGTAATGTCCAAATATGGACCCCGTTCTTCAAAGAATTTAACTGACAAAGTTGATATGCACAAGCTACTATTCAATTTCAATCTACCAATTTGTTTTAGTTTTGAAATACATTTACCTGCGTTGATGACTCTACCAGGGTCTCCAGTATCGCCTAGAACATAATATCATGTTAGGAATATGAACATGTCAGAGGATATGAAAGAAAGAGGTAAAAGCGTTTACCTTTAGCTCCTGGTTGACCAGGATTCCCTGGTATACCTATAAAGGAGGGGTGTGAGGTTTAGGAAGATGAAATGACCTATTCTACAGTACAGATATAGTATCTAACTTTAATAACACTATTGTAAGAGAATATTAAATGTGCAGTGAATTTTAGGTTTAATAATGAAAAGAAATAGGGAATTTCCAACGAAATATGTAACTAAACATGTATCGAGTTCTAAATGAATCGTAATCGTTATAATTCTTATAGTAATAATTTCGGAGGCAAACCTGGGCAAGTTATATAAAAGGGGTTTTGCATTGTTAAACAGACATACCTGGTGGACCTTGAAGCCCTGGAATTCCTAAAATAAAAGTGAAAATGTTCTCTTTTTATTAAGGTAAATTTGAATACAAACATATATCAACATAAATATTGTGTGTCTTTAAGTTAAACCAAAATGAATGTCTTGCAGAATTGGTCTGACTCGGGATTAGGCCATCGTTCTATTATATAACCAGAACAAGAAGTATTTCTGCTCATTACAAAATCTTTGATAAATGAAAGATCTGTGGTACCATTTTTATTTTTATAGTCTGTCCATGAGAGCTATATGTCTGTGACAATAAATACCTGGAAGACCTATATCTCCAGGAGGGCCTGCTGGTCCTCTGGAACCTGGCAAACCATCTAATCCCTTGTCACCTGGAATTGTAAAGGTATCAACTATCAGGTAAAAAATATCAAAGACATATGGACAACAAGTTGTGGATTCTTTTCACAAAAGTGTGTTGTTGCTCTTACCTCTAGATCCCTTTTCACCGTCTGTCCCAGGAGCACCTATTCAATATATCCCCACATACAAGAATAAATAATTCAACTATTCAGAGATTCATTATTAGGACTGCCAGAGATTTCTACCAGCAGGTTAATTTCACTACTCTTTTTACTGACCAGTAGGTCCTTTGGGTCCCTTTGCCCCTTCTGGTCCAGGAAGTCCTCTTTGACCTGGGTCACCTATGGGGAGTTTGAGAAGTTGCAGTACATAAACCATCATAAAAAATGCTTATGAACCATTTCACGAATAGACTGCATCCTTAAATAGTGTATTCCTCTGGGACACCAGAATAAACTGTGGGAGACACACAGTTCTAACATAATTACTATGGGTTAAAATAACTATAGGTAACTATTCAGCATTGACAGAACCACACACCTGATGGTCCTCTGGGTCCTTTTTCTCCTGGCTCGCCTTTGTTTCCTGGAGGTCCAGCTGGTCCTTTCTCACCTGGACAAATAAATGAACAAATGCCGTACTGACATGATCTTTGTTTTATTGCCATATTCCTAGCTGTCATTTAGAGAATTTAAGCTTGCTTGTGGAACAGCACTGCCCACTGTCTTAATAAGTTGGTCTAATATACCATTAGGTCCTGGAGTCCCTGCTTCACCTCGGAAACCCTGTGGTCCAGGAGTACCTAAAGAAAAGTCACATACTTTAGAAACCCCTTTGTTGTGTCTGTCTTCCATTACAGTGGTCGACATGAGTACTCACCTGGGATGCCCACAGCACCCTGAGCCCCCACTGACCCTGGACGACACAAAATTAAAACACAAGAGTTATCAAGAGTTACAGTCCCCATATTGGATTAATGTATCTCAGAAATACACAGGACATGCTGTTTTTCATCCATTGATGGTAACATTTCATCTTACCTTTGGGCCCAGCAGGTCCAGCATTGCCAGCAGGTCCAGGGCTACCAGGTTCTCCAGGAGAACCTACGGAATCACGTGACATACGTAACATGAGACTTTGAACAGAATCATTTGAATATAACAATATGATGGATTTCATCTTTTATTGATTTTCAATCTTCCTAGGCTTGTGAGTGATCTCCAAAGCATTTTTTTTATATGCATTTTGTTTATTAAAGAGAAGTTGTTCACATTCTGCATTGGATTACTAGCATTATAAATATTTATCCAAAAAGGTTATAAAGATGCCCCAAAGCACTTTCCAAAACAATTCAGTTCTGATCCAAACTGTATTCTCCATAATGTCTATGCACTGGACACATTGTTACTTCTTCCAACAATAGCATAACACAGTGGCAGTTGAATATAAAATAAAACACAGTGCCTCTGGAATATAAAATAAAATCATAGTTTTAGTCGGGTGTTATGGACCAAAATTTATACAATCGCTTGAACTGATGTGACAAATAGAATAACATGTTCATAAAATGAAAGTTAATGTATTTATTCAATTCACAAGCAAGTTTGATTGTTGCAGCCATAAATTATCCCATTCATAATCACCCATGTTAAATTCAAATACACATTTTGCCATTGTAGGTGACAAATCTCAATGAACAATTTTACCAAAACGCCTGGAATAAATAGTCGGTATTCTCTGTATGGATAATTTTTTTATTAATTAAAACAACTACGGTGCTGAGATATTATCTGAAACATTATCCGCAATGACATTCTGATGTAATACTATTTGGTTTTGGAACATTTTAACCTTGTATTGCAGTGAATGGAAGTGATGTTTTTAATGAAAAAAATTGAAATACAAGCATATACAGTGTTAAAATATGGCCTCATGCTAAAATTGTGAACTTCTTCATTAAGCTGAAAAAATACACCTATGAACATACCTTTGTCTCCTTTCTCTCCAAACCCTTGGGGACCTGGCTCACCACGCGGCCCCATTGGCCCGTCTCGGCCCCTCGGCCCTGGGTGGCCCTCTGCACCAGCTTCACCTGTTTACAGAGGATTGGAGTTGCTCCTAACTTACTCAAGTACTAGATAGCACGGAACAATAAATACATTTTAAAAGGGTTCTGTCACTGCAAAAAATGTCAGAAGATTGAAGCCCAGCCGATTGTAATTGTCCTTTTAGATTATAATTACTATCTTCCATTGTCTTTGCTCAACTGGCCTCAAGGGCCTTGTTATAGTGTTTTATTTTTCCTAAACAATTACCTGCATTTCCTTTTGGTCCCCGAGGGCCCTCATGTCCTTCACGACCCATCTGACCTGGAGGACCTAAAGACCAGAGGTCAAATATTAGTTGCCATTTACATATGTTAGCTTCCTGTTCTGATGATGTTCAAGAACAAAAGTTATGCAACCAAAGTCAGGGGAGAGCCATTTTATTCAGCATGAGACGTTGATGTA